>PVJC01013227.1:0-38296 GCA_004026665.1 Murina feae
AAAAATGTGGATAATTTATATAACTTTGTGGCAGATAGAAAAATTTTGTCAGACGGACCAGGAGCTATAAGTCAAAAGTGTCCTTTATGCAGGGATTTTCCAATTAGAGCATGTCTTAAACTGTAACTTTGGCATCTTAATAGCTTGTGTTCTTACCATCTTTTTTTCCCCTCTTACTATCTTTACAATAGTCATTTTTAATTAATTAAACTTAGCTTTTAATGCTCCTCAAATCTTTAAGGTAATATTCCCTTCCTCCCCTTTTTGCATTTATCAGATAACTAGTCAATTTAATTTCAGTAAATATAGTTTCTTGAGAGATTTTTATGGCCAAATAAGTCATAATAGTGGATTGCTGCCCAGCTGGCATGTCTCAGTGGTTGAGCATCAGCCTATGAACTGGGAGATCACAGTTCCATTCCCAAAGGTGCTGGATTTTGGGCTTGATCCCCAGTGGGGGATGTATAGGAGGCAGCCGATTGATCGTTTTCTCTCATCATTGATGTTTCTCTCTCTCTCCCTTCCTCTCTCTAAAATCACTTTTAAAAAATTAAAAACAAAAACAGTGGGTTGCTGTTTGACATTCTTCTTATTGATGTATTGTTTAATTTCTGCCTTATAATTGAAAAATAGCCATATGCTAGAGTTCCAGTGACCGAGAACATCAAGGAGTTCCCTCTCTGATGTTTCAGCTTTTGTAAGCCTATACTACACAATTCCTAAAGCTGCTTTTGAACTGTCTCTAGTTGTAGCATGTTACCTTACACTTAACTATTGTAAGGGCATTTTTTTATTTAATTTCTAATTAGCATAATGACTTAAGCTGTGTTATTCAGTGTTCTATAGTGAAGTTGTCATAGGAAGAGAAGAAATAAAAATGTTCAATTTCAACTTTACTTGTAAATGGAGTGAAGTTTGAAAGCCTTTTATGGCTATTGTTCAGCAGACTGAAAATCTCATTAGAGATCCCAGAAATGCTAAGGCAGCTTTGGGTTGGATTTTAATAACATTTTAGAATGTAAAAATTGCATGTTGCTAATTTTTGTGATTTTACTATTGATCACCAAGTTAGGTATGCATTCTTGCAAAGTCAATTTATGACTTAGTCTAAATTCATTTACAGTAGCTTTCAACAGTGGTAAGTATCTAGGGAGAGGATTAAATTTTACCTTTTTTAAAACATTTCTTTTAGAAACTGATAAAATTTTCACAAAGATATACTAAATTTTACGTTGAAAACTGCTTAGTGAAAAATAATATATGTATTGAACTGATGACTTAGTTGCCATTATAAGTTACTTACTCATCTATAGGTTTACTCTTTTTTTTTTGGAATGGAGAAGCATAAAATTAGGTGGGCACATTTTCATTTTTATCTCCTTGTCATAGGAACTCGAATACTGATGTCTGGATAAAGAGTGTTTAAATGTAATTTTCTTACAGCTGTTTGCTATAAAGGTACTGTATTTTATATAGGGATTACTTGTTTAATAAGATAAGTGTTATTTATAGGCAGTACATTTTTATGGTCAGAAGGTAAATTTGATGGGAACTACATATGATTAAACTCTAAAACATTTTTCACAAGAAATACAGAATAGGAAACATTTACTCTTTTTTTCCTTGTAATAGAAAAGGCTGTTTAGATAGTTCATGTCTTCAAAGTGGTCCTGTTTTTAAGTTTTTGCTAAATTTATATTTAACTTCCAAGTGATTACTGATGTCTTGCTAACGCTCCCCTGGTTGTTAACACTTAATAAAATAAAAATGTTGACTTATGGAAGTTATTCAGCCAAATTATTGTTGATCTTTGTTTTGTTATAAACATGGTTTATAATTTGTCATGGTTAAAAATTGTCATGGTTAAGTTTTTGGCATTCTGAGTGTTTGCTAGGTTGCTGTTGGTTCTGCTTATAATAAATAAATATTTTCATTGAGCATCACCATGCATTTGCTCACATTTTCTTCTCAGATTACACAGAGACACTCAGGAATATCTACAGGAAGCGATTTGACTTGTTTCTTAGTTTTTGAATCTTGATCTGATAACATGCTATCAGATATAATTTGGGGGGAAATTATTTTTGCAATACAGATTTGGATTCAAATGTAAATGAAAAGTAATAATAGATTATTTAAAAGTGGGTCTTGTCTGTTAATGTATAACTTCATTTCTGTGACATTTTTATCTTAGATTTTCAGTTTTTGTCATAGTTTTCAAAATTGTCAATGGTGGACTTGAGAGCATCTGCTCTTTTCACTTTAAGAGAAGACAGCACAGTTCTATTATAGGAAAATAATTTATACTCTCCTCCCCTGCTTTTACCCAAATATATAGTTAATTTATAATTACCTCAATAAGTAGCTCTTTAGAGCTACTTATTGAGAGAAAGTGTTTTTATTGGCGTGTGTAGGTCACATTTGATTTTGTTTTGTAATGAATAGTGCCTCTAGCAGAATTATCTACTATAGGAAGGGAAAGCCCTAATTTCTAGAAAACTTTTTAATAGTCTTTCCATATTTGTAGTTAATGAGAAATTTTAAAGATATAGGAATAGTCTGCTTATAGCTGATAAATGTCATTACTAAGTAATTGAATGATTATGCTTTGGAAAATGGCAAATACATTTAACTAAAGAAAGGAGGTTTTATTTAAAGAAAAGGCGTGCAATTACATTAATCCTGTAAGTTACTCCTTATATTGCTCTAATCATCTTTTAGTGTGAAATGATCTGATTGAAACAAAAGTGAACTTTTGTCAGTGATTTTACTTAGAAATGGTATTATTATTTTCCACTTCTAAAGAAGATTTTAATTGCCAATAAAATCTTATTGTTCTAAGTACTTTAAAATTACCTCAATTCCCTATATTTAATTTTTGCTTTATATTCAGTTCCCTGTCAACTTCACCTATTTTGTTTTGCTTTAAAAATGACATAAATTTTGTGAGAGAATAAATATAACTTAAATATTGCTGTAAATATGTTCTTACTTTAATATGGTATGATTGATTTTTATGTGTATGAAATATTTTCTTTAAAAGGTTAATAATATTCAAGATGTTTTTGGATAAGTGAGTTACTGGTAAAAATTCATCAGGTCTAAGTTATCGAGTATTTGTATTGGTTTTTAACACCATGACTGTCTTGGTTGTTGTAAAGTCCCTTTATTCTTCTGTTTGAGATGTTCTAGTTTGGGAAATTTTCTTTATTATCGGATTTAACAGGTGAAATGTGATGGCTGTACCACTGATCATCTAATTTTTAAGCTGTTTTGATTAGTTAAACTAACTTTGGTATATAGTGCTTTATGGAATAGCCAAGGAGGAGCTGTGTGATCTTGTCATCACTTAGGTTAACAACAGGAGCGCAGGACTTATTTCTGACTTGTCTTTCATTTGTTAAAAATTTTCATTGCTTTAACATTATTTGAATATGGAAGGAGAGAGAGTTGTGAAGCAGATTTCTGGATTTGCAAATTCTCAGAATTAAGCAATGGGAATCCTTACTCTTCCTTTAGATACATCACATACATATGTATATTTTGACTTAAGGGGAGAAAACTTAATCTTTATGGTACATTGTAGATAGTTATTCCCTTTTAAAATTAATAAAACTAATAAAGTTTGTTTGGAAATCTCAAAAGATCTTTGGTAGTATACCTGCAGCCTCAGCACTCCCTTTTTATCTGTGCAGATTTCCCTGCCTATTGTGGCCGTTTGCTCTAATTTAAATTTCCCATGGCTTTGGGTTGCAGACTTGGTTTTCTGCAAGAGTGCCCATGCTTACATGGTCATATATTCTGGGCGACTTTTCCACTTTTTCTTTTTTGTTATTTTGTTGATTGCTAAAGGGAAAGGAAATCTTTTTTTTTTTTTTCACTTCTTTGTTTTGATCTTTCTTCCTTAGCCCATCTATTTGTGTGTTGTTTTGTTTTGAAGATTGGGAAGAATGATTGTGTGGATTTAGATCCATGGGGACTAGCAAGGAGAAACTAAACTAATTTTGTTCTTGGTTTTGTTTTGTTAATAACAGTAACAATTAAAGTCATTGAGAATCTCAAAAGATATGTTAGCTTTATGCATGAAATTGATAGAAAAGTATTGATTCCAAAATTTTCTATTCATGGTTGCTCTACTGTTGGAATAAAAATGTTATGTTATAGTTGAATTAAGTAAATATTACTAGAATTACCGATTAGCACTAAGTAGTACTATTATAACTTTTAATTTAATTATTATTGTATATTCAAAAGATATCCATAAGTAATCAACTGTAATCTGATATGTGATGTCTCTTACATTCATTTTTTTCTTGTTATGGTATGTATATATTCAGATAGACATATGAATATACATTGATTTGAGATGTACATTTTTAACTTGACCAGATCTTAAAATTTTTCCTATTCCTGCAAAACATGCTTACTTTTCAAATGTGAAGGATTTTGTTTTATGAAACAACTTTGTGCTACTAAATGTTAAATCTTTGGAGAAGTGCTATGGCAATTTAAATGTTGATTAATTTGTTACTGTTGGGAATAGTAGAGGCTTCTATCCTAACATCTCCTCAAAATATTTTTTCGTTAATACCTGTGAAGATTTTAAAATAGCAAATGAGTGTGATCAAAGATACTTCTGTTTTACATTTGTTTTGTGAGGATGTCAACATACAATAGCATTATTTAACAGAATTTTGAATTCCTTAAATTAATATAAAATAATAAAAAGTATTTTTTAGCATTTAAAAATGGTAATAATTTCCAAATATACCATGAAAACTGAAGTTGTGATATACTGTTAACTAATAGGCTAAGAGAACTTCCTAACATTGATAAATAGGATGAAAAAGGATTAATTTTGATATGCATAATTTTAGGGAGTTTTGTTTGTTCAGTTGATTATACACCATGGCAATGAGTTATCTAAAATTTTCTTTCTGGTTGTGTGTTAAACATTGGGAACTGGAGTAAGAGCAAGTTTTCCTTTTGTGCCTGCTAATTGTAGTTTTTCTTCTGGATTTTAGCGCTCCTAGACTATGAAACTGGTTTATAGAATTTGTTATTATCTAGAAACAAATGGCATTTTTGAATTTTTGTGTTTATTATTTTCTAGTTATTACATATTTCACAATTTTATTTCTATCTAATGATGTCTCAAGAAGCAATTTCTCTTAAAATCAGTGAGTTTCAAACTAGGAAGAAAATGTATCCTGATAGTTTTATTAGCTGTTGAATTATCCCTGACAATTAAAATAATCTTAATAATTTTTACTTTCCATCATTGTTATAGGGGCTTCATAAGTTTGTAAAATTATCCATCCTAATTCTGATTAATATTTTAAGGGTGTTTTATGTTTACATTTGCTATTCATATGTAATTATTAAAAAACACTAACCTCTACAATATATTTATTTCCAGTATTCATATCAAATCAGGGTGTAACCCATGATATGAAAACTAATTCAACTGTGAAAGTGTACAGCTCTAAAAATAACAAAATTTTTCTGTTAGAGAGACCTCTACTATTCCCTTACTGAATGTGCATGTAAATGTTATTAGGTCTTAAAGCTGAGGCACAGATTTGTTGTGTGTGGCTTTCAGTAGGAGAGCACTGTAGAGCCGAACTTGAAATTTATTAAGGAAAGAGCAAACTGGTCAAGTGCCTTCATGCTATTAAAAGCTTCACAATCATCAGACAACTTTTTTTTTTTAAAGCTCATGATTCTTGATTCCTTTTCCAGTATTTATTTGAAACTCTCGTTTTGTAGGATTTCTTTTTTGTTCTCCCTCTCTTTTTTTTTTTTTTTTTTTGGCAGTGGGCGGAAGATTCTCTTAAAACTGAATGGCTAAACATGTATAGTAACTATTAATGTGTAATGGAAATACTTTTATTCTTGATATATTTTAGACCAGAAAGTGCTTTGAAGGTAAGCCAGCCAAGGTAAAATAACGTTGTGTGGTTGGGAAACCTTTTAGATTTTTTTGTTTAAAAGAGTAGGCTCTGCATTAGAGCTTTAAATAGGGGTTGTTTGTGAAATATTTTAAAATTCTCTTATTGCTTGGTAAGTTTGAGGTGTCTTTATGTTTCAGTGTTCTAGTTGATTGTTGGTATTTCCTGAAAAATGCTAATCTGTGTATGAGAGAACAAGAACTTGGGGGAAAGAAAAGCTCATATCCAAAATGTCTACAACTTGACAGGTAGAGATTTATATGCCGTTATAGATTTTTCAAAATATAAAGTGCTTGAACTCTTTTTTTTCCTCAGAGTTTACTTAAACTTTGACATATTTCACAAAGTTTGATTGTGATACATTTAAAAATTTTAAGTCTGGCATTTATCCTGAATTAATTTAAGCCTTTACAAAATTAACCAAACCTTGATGATAATTGCTGAGATGCAGTTACATTATGTTCATTTAAGTAATAGTTCTTTGACTATGGTATTTTTTTCCTCTTATTATTATGATAAGCTAAACTTACAAAATATCTATAAGAACGCAGAACTTGAATTATGTAAAATTTTAAATTTTGCTGTAGAGACAAATTAAAGTACATTTTGCTATATAATAATTTTATTTCTTAGTGTTATAAGGACATCTACTGGCTTCCAGTATATAAAAAAGGTAGACTTTTTAATTTTAAATATTTTCGTAAATTAACTTCAGTCATTTTTTTTTAATGCAAAAACTTGAAGCCAGTGATTAAATATACTAGTATTGGTTTATTTTATTTTCAGCAATTGGACTTGGTGAAGTAGGAATAAGATCTGGGATTTTATTTAATTTAAGAAAATATAATTTAAAAATACTAATATTAGAACTAGAGAAATCTTATCAAGTATAGTAAATCCATGTCCATAATTATTTTAAATCTCTAGAGAGGAAGGTATGAGATGCTAACATCTTCTTTTTGGAAATCATAAACTGTATTTTGAAAAAGATGAAAGGAAAAAAGTAACCTGATTTCAAGCAAATTTATATAATTTTGACAATGTATTTTTCTGTTTTGTCTTTGATGGGTTTATGTCACAAAATCCTGCAAAACTTCACAAGGTATTAGGTATATTTTAATTTAGTAGGCTTGCTGAAAACTTTTGTGATATATCTAGAAAATTTTATTTATGGAATTTTTATATTTTAAAATTTAGTGATTTTAGGTGCAAATAGATGACAAATCATCTTGGTGCTTTTTCTCAATTTTAATATTTCTTCTTAATTTAGACATTTTCTTATTTGTTTAAAATTTATTTATACTAATATGTTATTGTTGGAATACAGTCTTACTGTTCCAATTACATTTCATCCATTTATGCATTTTATCAGCTAGCTATTATATTATTGTTCTTTGTGTGTTGTTATAAGGTACAGATTTCAAGTCTAAAGTAAGCTGGTGTATATTACAGTGTGTATGACCATTTCTAATTTGACCTGTTACTGTAAAGAAGGTTAACAGGTGTGTATGACTAGCCCACCCCTTCTGGAGCAGTTGAGAACAGGCCTCAGAAGACTCAAAGGAATTCTTTTAACTCCTAGCAGGGCCACGGGGTCAATGTCAGATTTAGTCATGCTGTTATTTTAGCCCAGTGGTCCAGAGAGATGACTGAAAAGTGAGTCTTTTATTTCTTTTTTTGTGTGGTTATTAACAGGATTAAATGTAAGCCATTGTGTACTTAGTACCAATTAGTTTCTCATCTGAGAGGTTCATTATGATTTTTTGTCAGCCTTCACCTTGTAATATTTGTTTCATTGTTTGATTAGTTAAGGGGCTGAGTGGACTAAAGAAAAGTTTTATAGCAGTGCTTTTAAATTCATTGATAATTTTAATACATAGTAAGATATGTAGACCTTGATTGAAAAATGGACCACATTGAAAATTGGCATAAAAGATGAAGTTAAGTAAATTGTTAAAAATTTTCCTTTGGTGTGTATTTTCTTTAGTCTTGAAAAAGAGACTATTGTAGCAAATAATACTTTTATATTTTTAGTAGTCTGATTTATATTCTTATGCATACTTTTAAAAAGTATGTTCAATTTGTTGTGAATTTGTAATTATTGTTTGGGAGACACACACACCAAGAAACTCCAAAATTAAAAAACTCTTCTTCTAATTTCTAGATTAGAAACATAGATTGAACTATTAAAGGTGAACATAAAAATTCTAGAATAAAGATAATTATCAGGTATAAACAAACCTTAATTTAAAAGGAAAGCAGCTTGAAAGTTGATTCTTTATGCTATTATAAATAAGTAAAAATGCAAAGTTGTACAGATTCAGAGAAGAGGAACATACCTTTTAATTGTGTATTAAATTGGTATGGTTTGGTGGTGGTGTTTTTTATATTTGCCTTTTGAAATTCTTATTAAAGTGTTTTATTCAATAACATTTCTCATTTAAAACATTTAGATATTTCAATAAATTTTTAGACAAAAATTGTTCTTATAAATTGGTTCAGAGATGCTGATTTCTATTAAAAGCAACAACTATAACTCAATTAAAATAGAAACATTATTTTGTTAGTATATAATTGTCTGGGACAGTAGATATTATACCCTGTTGTTGAAGTATACAACACATATTTTTACATGTATTTGCCTTTAAATGAATATGCCTGTAGGCTGATTCAGGCTTGACATTAAGTTCCTTTATATACATTAAAAACAATAATATTAATCTAAGCAAGTGCAGTACCATTTTAACTTATTATATTAGAAGTTGCTTAATTTATCTCCCTTTGTTTGATGTACCATATTTAGATACTACACCCTATACTAAGTCCTTTGCTTACTGCAAAAATTTTTTTAAAGTACCTAGATTACTTTATTATGGACTTGGTTATTGAAGATTTTATTACCCAAATAATTAGGAAGCAAATAGAATCTGACATACAAGGTTTTCCCCTCAAATTAGTTTCAGGCATAGTGAATTTATAATCTTTGCTTGTTAGTATTTATGAATCTAATTTTCTGAGAAGCACATTTCTTTAAAGTCTAGATATATGTTACTTTTCGTGCTTTTCTCTTTAATTATAATTTGGAAAGGATTTAGATCCTCTAAATAAAAAACCTTATTTGTGACCTTCTTACCACATTACCAAATTACATCTGCTGTATTGTTGTTTAGCGGTCGAGATCTCTTTACTCTCCCCACCCCTATTTTAAAAAATAAATATGTGGTAGCTGCATTAAGTTGATGGAAGATTTTTAATGAACAGGAAGTAAGTCAAAGTAACTTCCTCTTGTGATTTTTTGTTTATCAAATAAGAAAGTAGTTTCTTTTGAGAGGTAGATAGAATTTTTGCTATTTAACATTCCCATAACATCTTTGGGAATAAGAGGGAAATCTTTAGTATGAAAACCTTGTAATATGACAATGGGCAGATTAAAATAAAAATTTATTTCACCTTTTATTACTTTGTATTTGCCTTCATAAGCTGAAAGAAGTAGATGTTCAGTTGAAAATATGACTCAATATAAGTGCTCTGATGGTGATATAATTTTAAATTAGCAAATACTTATATTAATTGACCTAATATTTATAAAATGTAGCTAATAACAAACTACTTGTAACTTCTATCTTGACTTAAGTTTGAATTAACTTTAGGTGTCTAGTAGAATTGGTCTAGAAAGTAACATTCAAATAACTATAGGAAGTGTAAAGTGAAGGACAGCTATTCTAAAGGTAATTCATTAGGACTTCTGTTTCTTTAGCATCTTTAATAGTGACTACTAAAGCAATTGAATTGTGATATCAATTTAGTAAATTATCACACCTTTAATAACATTCAGCCACATTACCTTTTTGTTGTTGTTCTTAATCCTCACCCAAGGATATTTTTTCCATTGATTTTATTTTTTAGAGAGAGTGGAAGGGAGAGAGGAGGCCGAAGAAGGAAAGAGAGACAGACAGACAGACAGACAGACAGACATAGAGACATCGATTGGTTGCCTCTCCCACACAAGCCCGGTGGTTGCCTCTCCCACACATGCCTAATGGGCCCAAACTGGGCCAGAGAACCTGCAACCCAGGAGCTGCCCTTGAGGGAGAATTGAACCCCAGAAACTTTAGTGCACAGACCAACACTCCAGCCACTGAGCCACACCGGCCAGGGCTACCCACATTTCTTCCTTTTTAAAAAAAATATTTTTATTGATTTCAGAGAGGAAGGGAGAGGGAGAGAGAGAGAAACATCAATGGTGAAAGAGAATTATTGATCAGCCGCTTCCTGCACATCTCACACTCGGGATCAAGCCCGCAACCAGGGCATCTGCCCTAACCGGAATTGAACTGTGACCACCTGGTGCATAGGTCAATGCTCAACCACTGAGCCAACCCAGCTAGGCCCAGCCATATTTCTTATGGTTGCACCCAAACACCTTGAGAGTATGCTATTTTAAAAATAGTACAGTAGAAGTTGGGAACTTAGAGTAGTACTATTTCATCTAAGACTCTACAGAATATTCTTTTCTTGATAAATAAAGTTCTAGGGATAGTTGATGTTGCAATGTAATTGGAAAATATTTTGTCCCATAAAAGCTTAGTTTATACTTTGTTTTTCTGTCTAATCAGGTGAGGCCTAACAAATATAGACAAAAATATGCTCTAATCCTTTAAAAAGTGTCTACTATTGTCAAATGTAGAAGTATGGGTGTGTTATCTTATTTATTCCATAGAATAAAACACAAAGTTAGAAGGAAATAAAAACTATTAAATACCTAAATTCCAAGAACATAAATGGAACTTGAGTGAAGAGTGAGTAGAATAGAGATCTAGTTTTTGAGTCTGCTAGCTAAATTTTATATCCAAAGCTTTAACCTTTTGGGCTTTTACATTTTCTACAATGCATATGACTTTATTTTGTATAAAGCATGACAATCATGATAGGATTAAAAGGTGTAGTTCATATAGTGCTTAGAATTGATTTTCTTATGGCTTTGTAATGCAGACCAAACCTTTGTGGCTTTTGGAGGGGAAAAAGAAAGCATTCTTTTATTTTAACTTATTGTATTTGATGAATAATAATATTTCATTTTACATGAAAGGTACTATGGATCCTAACTATTAAGTAGTCATTTATATACTATGATTTGATTGGTTTAGTCAGGCCCATTGACCTCTTTAAAATCACTATCAGCTGATTTTTTAATACATTGTAACATACTGGTATTTGATTATAAGGGAATTTTTGTCTCTATTTATAGAGATGCTCTATATAAGCACTGTTGGTAATGCTGTTTCTGTCTGTATCTTTTACTGACTTATACCTGGTATCTTAAACTGCCCGTATTGTTTCTTTATATTAATTAGGAAAAAAGAAGACTGGGCTTGCCTCTGTTGTTTTTTTAACCTTGTAAGGGATATTGTAGAAATTGAATTGAAATGTCTATATACCTTTGATTATCTGTGATACTGGTTTGGGGCAAAGACATAAATAATCTGAAACAGTAAATCATAGCCAAAGAAATATATTCTATATGTAATTCATTCAGCCCCCCCCAAAATCAGGGACTATTATGATTCACTGTGTGAGCTGTCCATACAGAGATGAACTAGCCATAGACTTGACTTCAAAGATCCTATATTTTAAGAGAAGAGACAGATGAGTGGTATAGGAAAGCTTTGGGGTGCAGAAGAGGAAAGTCTGTTTTCATATATATTCTATGGATTGGGGCGGGGAGGCAGCAGACTTTATTTCTATTTTGAATAAGGCACTTTCTTACACTGGGTCCCTCAAACTTGCAGGGTCCATTTTGCGGGATGGTCTTTGGGTTCTGTAAGAACTGTTAACATTTGTATTTTTATTTTGATGTTTGGTATTGTACCTAGTTAGAAAGACAGCACTTTATAGTGATAATTCATAACAGAAAGAAATTTATTATAGAATGGGATCTGTTTCTTAATAAGTCAGTGTTTCTCAATTTAGGATTTGTAGACCATTTTGATGTTCAAGAAAACTTTTTATACATTTCTTAAGATTGAAAATCGAGGGCTTAGGCTAATAATTTGTATTCTTTGTACCTCATTCAAATCCATGGCAGGAAGGAGGTGGTCCAGAAGTATGTGAGTAGCAGGGGCATCTATTTTGGGATTAATTTTTTTCAGGAGACAAGGCAATTCAGAAAGGTAGTTGAGAGTTCAGTAAGTCCCAAAATTCTGTGAGTTTTTTTGTAAGTCGTTACCATTTAGGATTTAAGTTGAAGGCAGTGCTGATGTATGGGCACAGCTTGTGAGATTTTATACAGTAATGAACTGTGAATTTATTAAATAGAGGGTAAAATTCACTAAACAAACAAAAGTGACCAAATAAGAATTTTATGATGGTTTTAAGTTTCTTACATTTTTCTGAAATCTCTCCAAGCTTTTAGAATTGGGAATACCTAGGAAGACTGTTTTGATAAAGGAATTGAAGCTATGGTGACATTATTTGCTCACATTGTACATAGAATAATTTTGGCTCATCTTTAGATTCTTATTTTCTTAGTGTTTTGCCTGTGATATATGCTACTTTGAGGATATTTTATTACCACTTGAGGTCCTAATAGTCCATGTGTCAGATTGCCTTTATATAAAAACATATTTAAATTGCTTTGACAGATACTTCAAATGAGAAACGTGAATTTAGCATTGTCATGTTCTCTTTTGTTTTTGCTTTTCTTCTTTTTTTTAAAACCCAGAGCAATTGTAAGCATTTCTCAATTTCCTGTGCACAGAAATTTCCTGAAACATTAAAAGCTGCTAAAAGACAAGCTTGGAAAGAAATCCCAAAGATACATCACTGCTTGACTGCAAACATTTTTAAGAAGTCACTGATTATAATGAACACAGCCTTTAATGGCAGTTTTTCCTTTCCTTTTCAGGAGAATGTGACAGAATGTCATTAAGGTTTTAGAAATGAATGCTCCTGAGGAAAGGAGGATCACTAGGACTACAATGATGCCCAGTATGTGGCCGTGAGATTCTCAGTTGGGCTCTTTTTAGGTTTTTAATCAGGTTGGGGAAGGGGGATGGAGAGAAAAGGAATGAGAATAGACAGAAGCTTTGGAACACCTGTACACCAGAGCATTTTACCTTCTCATTGATCTCTTTTAATGTTGAAGTTGTAGGGTCTAATATAGAAAGGTAAACTAGATTCTAAATATTTTGAGAGCCAATGAACATAGTCAGCCCTTAATAGTTTATATGTAGAAGCACATGATTGTCTTTTGCATTTAACTTAAACTGTTTGGATATATTAAATCTGAAATTTCATTTAAATTGTAATTCCATTTCTGCTTTAAGGATATTGTTTTAACCCATTGTTTTTTTGTATGGTGACAATAATTGCCCTTGATATATTCTGCAGGTCAGTCAGATTGTATCACAAAAGAGGCAAATGATAAATGTGTGCCAGAAAGAGTTATATCTCAGTACAAGAATGGAAAGGCATAGTTTGATACTGGGCATTGCAATAACATCTAGAAGGCATTGCATCATATATGTATTTATACCTTTTTAGTGGAATGTAGGGTGAAGAGAGTTATTTTTAAGTGTTCAGCCATCATTTCCCACTTTAGATTTCTTAAGAACAAATGTAAATCTTATATTTAATACAAAATAATTAATAGCTTTGTTTTATGATTTTTAGTGTTACAGTATATATACAGGGCTTAAGAAGTTATTTTTTCTGTTCGATAAGTCTTAAGGTAGAGTTTCTAAGTAGGTTTTTTTTTTCTTGTGAGTCACTGTAGCATTGGAATGTATAAAGACATGACTATTCACTTTTTTTCAGCTGAAGTGATAAAATTTTAGAATATCTCAAGTATTTCTCAGTAAGAGTAAATCTTTTTTTCTACCTCATGTCCTTTATTTTACTTAGAACTTTTTGACATTAAAGTTGATATTAAACAGGTAACTTTCATTTTTTTGGTCTTAGCTACTTAGGTTTTATGACAAATTATAAAATAATCTCCATGTTAAATTAAAAAAACGTCTTTTTCTTTTGATTTTAGGGTGATGTTGGGGCTTTTTTGAGCTCTGAATATAAGTTTAGCTCCTGTGGTTATTTCTAGATAGGCTTCCTGACACCTCAGTATTTCATCAGCCATTCTTTGTCAGTATTTATCCCACACGAAATAATAATCCTTATAAACCTCACTCACTTTTTAAAAAACGATGAATGCAGACCAGCATTATTCCAGTTTCTTCTGAAAACCTAGACTTACATTAGAGCAAGATCACAGTGATGGTAGTATATACTAGGACATGTTTGAGAATTTCTTTCTATTAAGAGTATATTAAAGAAAAAACTTCCAAATAGCTACCTAAGGTTAAGTAATCTGCTTTGAATTATATAGAAAAGTAGTGAGATCTGAACTTTCTCCTTTCTTCTTTGTGGTCCTGTTTGCCTTAAAAAAAATTAACTTTTTATTTTAGAACAGTTTTAAACGGTTACAGAAAAATTGCAAAGATAGTACAGAGGATTCTCATATGCCCAACAGCCAATTTCCCCTCATTATTACCATCTTATATTAGTACTAGAGGCCTGGTACACAAAATTGGTGCATTCCGGGGGGGTGGGAAGGAGATCCCCTCAGCCCGGATTGCAAGAGGGTGCAGGCCAGGCCGAGGGACCCCACCGGTGTACCATTGAGGCCAGGGAGGGATTGCGGGAGGGCTCCAGGGCATGTCTGGGCCATCTCACTCAGTCCCCACAGCAGCAAGCTAACCTACCAGTCAGAGAGTCTGCCCCAGGTGGCTAGTGCATGTCATAGCGTCTGGTCAGCCAGTCAGCTGTCTGCCCCATGGTGGTCAGTGTACGTCGTAGCGAGCGGTTGAGTGGCCTTAGCATATCATTAGTGTATTATGCTTTGATTGGTTGAAAGGACAACTGGACACTTAGCATATTAGGATTTTATTATATAGGGTAGTACATTGTCAAAATTAATAAGCTGGTATTGATTCCTTATTTTGAACTAAAATCTATCTTTATTCATATTTCTTTATTTTTTCCTAATTTTTTTTTTTTTCCTGTTCAAGGATCCCATCTAAGGTAGCACATTATTACATTTAGTTCTCAGGTCTCCTTTGGCTCCTCTTGACTGTGACAATTCTCAGACTTTCCTTGTTTTTGATGATTTTGTCAGCTTTGGAAAGTATTGGTAAGGTATTTTGTAGAACGTCCCACAATTGGGAATTATCTTTTTTTTTTTTTTTTTGTCATGATTAGTCTGGGGTTATGGCTTTTTGGGAGAAGGACCACAGAGATAAAGTACCATTCTCATCACATCTTAATCAAGTATAAATGCTATCAACATGACTTGTCAATGATAATGATAGCCTTATAGACTTTATCACCTGGCAGAGGTAATGTTCTTTTGGTTTCTCCACTGTAAAGTTACTCCCCCTACACTTTCTGCTTCTCCATACTGTACTTTTTAGAAGGAAGTCACTATGTACAACGTACACTTAAGTAGCAGGGTGTTAATGCTCTACTCCTTGACAGTGGGTATATAGATAAATTATTTGAATTTCTTCTGCATGGAAGATTTGTTCATTCTTCCTCATTCATTCGTATCAGTATGGACTCATTGATATTTATTTTCTACTTTGAGTTGTAATCCAGTAATGCTTTAGTTTGTTGTTTAAATTGTTTCAGTTTGGCCTTTGAGAGCTCTTTTAGTTGGCTCCTGTATCTCTTTGACCTAATCACATCATTAATTTTTCTTGTAATCTTTTTAGCACTGCCTTTCTGGCACTACAGGATGCTACAAGTTTATTTTGTACATATATTTCTTTTCTTTTTTTAAAATATATTTTATTGATTTTTTACAGAGGGGAAGGGAGATGGATAGAGAGTTAGAAACATGGATGAGAGAGAAACATTGATTAGCTGCCTCCCGCACACCCCCTACTGGGAATGTGCCCGCAACCAAGGTACATGCCCTTGACCAGAATCAAACCTGGGACCCTTCAGTCCACAGGCCGACGCTCTGTGCATTGAGCCAAACTGGTTAGGGCTGCATATTTCTTTTAGCAGACCTAGAATCAGCTATTTCTTAAAGGAGCCCTCATTCCTTTTATTGGAGAATGATATTAGAAACCAATATTTGAGCACTCAATGTTTGCACTGTTAACATAGTAATAATGGGCTGAGTCAAATCAGACATATTTGAATATCTGTTCCTTGATAATATTGTCTAAAATTCAGTGACTGGTTTAGACTGTAGCCATGTCCCCCATGGTTCATAAGAAAGATTTGATGTACTTAGAAGTTAACCTAGATATTTATATTACTACTAGAGACCCAGTGCACAAAAACTTGTGTACTCAGAGTGTGGGGAGTGCCTGTCAGCCTGGCCTGTGCCCTCTCGCAGTCCAGGAGCCCTTAAGGAATGTCCAATTGATGGCTTAGGCCTGCTCCCCATGGGAGCGGCAGTCAGACATCCTTAACGCTGCTGCAGAGATGGGAGAGGCTCCCGCCACCGCCATTGCTCTCACCAGGTGTAAACCCGGCTTCCAGCTGAGTGATGCTCCTCAGTGGGAGTGCACTGACCACAAGGGGGCAGCTCCTGCATTGAGGGTCTGCCCCCTGGTGGTCAGTGCATGTCACAGTGGCTGGTTGCTCTGCCATTCGGTCAATTTGCATATTAGCCTTTTATTATATAGGGTGATATCAATTTGTTTATTTGATTGGTTTGTCTTGATTCTTTCCAAGGGTCTTTCGAACTTCTTATATTTTGGTTCTAAAGAAATTTATTCCATAAGTTTATTGTCTTTTATATCTTTATAAAACTCATATTAGTGCTTTTATAAACCCTTTTATAATTCATTTATCACTTTTGAGAACTTGAGGCATGTGTTTTTTGCCTTTAAGAGTTCTTGGACCCCGGATGATTTCAATAGGGCATGTTACCCAAATCTTTGGCATGATCCCTTCCTTAATTATTGCAAGATTTTTAAGCAGTCATAGTATGTGGAATATGCATTGTGTACTAGGATTGTATGGGACATGTTGATGGACTTTATTGAACTTCCTTTTTAGAGAAAATGATATAAGAAGGAAAGTTATTAGTAGCTGAGCTTTTTTAGGGTAGGGTGATGGTAAGAAAATAACTCCTGTGTGGTAGATCACTGAGTAGAAAGTATTGCTTACTTTTCCTAAGAGCCTTTGAAGATCTTGATTCCTTTTGAGAGGGACAGGAGAGGGATGGGACAGCTGGGGTTTTTTTCTCTTTTAATACTAATTGCTTTCATTTTTTTCCCCACTTCCTTCTTGATATTTTTTTGTATTTTGTGGCTAGACAGGATTTCTTTTCCTCCTCTTCTCATCCCCAGCCAATCACAATGGTAGCCCAGTTTAGTAGGGAGCCAAGGCATCGTGAAGCGCAGGCTCTGAAATTGAGATCTAGGTTTGATTTTGCCAATTACTACTAGCCATCTAATTCTGAGCATATTTCTTAAATTTTGTAAGTCTCCTTTCTCCTCATTTGTAATGAAGATAGTGCCTACCTTTTGGGTTTGTTGTAATAATTAAATGCAATAATGCATGTGGAAGACATACCACAATCCTTGGAACACTGTAAGAACTAAATAAATGTTAGTAACTGGATTAAGATATTAGGGTGCCATGCAGGCAAGAATATGGTGTAAATATAAAGTTGTTTAGAATTGGATATCTTTAATTGCATGGTATGTAACAACTTGATCTCAGTGTGATGCTTTTGAAAGTTAAGATGAAGATTATAATATTTTGTAAAATCTTAATGAGTTTTGAGTTCTATTTAATATGCTAATGATATGCTAAGGCCACTCAACCGCTTGCTATGATGTGCATTGACCACTGGGGGCAGTTGACCAGTTGACCAGTTGCTATGATGTGCACTGACCACCAGGGGGCAGATGTTTCAACTGGTAGGTTAGTTTGATGCTTGGGTCCGGCTGATCGAGAGATGTGCCAGACACGCCCTGAAGCCCTTCTGCAATCCCTTCCTTATCCCTTATCCCTCCCCTCCCTGGTCCCGATTGTGTACCAGTGGGGTCCCTCGGCCTGACCTACTCCCTCTTGCAATCTAGGACCCCTCGGGGGAAGTTGGAGGGCTGATTTCCACCCAACGTCAGAATGACCAGTTGCTGTGACATGCACTGACCATCAGGGGACAGATGCTCAATGCAGGAGCTGCTCCCCCCCTACCTCCCGTGGTCAATGTGCTCCCACAAGGGGAGGGCCGCTCAGCCAGAACCTGGGCTTGCAGGTTGGCGAATGCAGCAGCAGTGGTGGGAGCCTTTCCCGCTTGCACTGCAGCGCTGAGGATGTCCGACTGCCAGCTTTGTGAACCGGGATTTTAGTACGGAATATTCCATTTTGGCACTCCCTGTAATGCAGCAGAGATGTCCCATCAGCTCACAAATATTTTATTGACAGCTTTCTTTATTAATAAGCACTAATGGTGTCTGCAAAGGTGACTAAGACTAGTTTCTGACTTGTCAAGAATATAACCATCTGTTCCATCATCCATCTGGGATTTTGGGTTTGGTCCCCGTCAGGACCCATACAGGAGGTAACCAATCAATGTCTTTCTCAAAGTGACCATAACTTTGCTAAGTTTAAACTCTTTATTGGTAGGTTGCACGTGTTAGTTTGTATTAGCTATTGTTTTGTTTTATTTTGGTGGGAAACATGAAAAATATCTTTAGCAAAGCACTGGAATTAGGTAGTCTTTTTTCTCAAGATCTCTTGATGAATTTCTTTGCTTTAAGCCATAATTTATCTTTCTTGTTTTCTTTCTCCCTTCCATAGAAAAGGTACATTTTTCTGAATATTGACTTGAATTAGATATTCTTTTCTTTTAATTTAAACCATTTAAATGATTTTTTTCCAAATCATACATTATTAAAGATCTCATTTCTTTTTAAATATATGTTTTTTTAATTTTTAAAAAGTGATTTCAGAGAGGAAGGAGAGAGATAGAAACATCAACGATGAGAGTGTATCATTGCTCGGCTGCCTCCTGCACGCCCCACACTGGGGATCAAGCCTGCAACCCAGGCATGTGCCCTGACTGGGAATCAAACCATGACCTCCTGGTACATAGGTTAATGCTCAGCCACTGAGCCATGCTGACCAGGCTCATTTTTTTTTTTTAATGGCCATTGTGGTTCAGTATATATTGGCTATAAAAAGGCTATTTTAGGTTTTCTTGAACTTCTCTCCTGACCCATGTGTTAGTTTCCAGAGGAAGATATCATACTTTATCCCTCCTTCTTAACTTCAGAACCTATAATAGAGTGTCTAGTATATTTGCAGGTCTTTAATATATGTTAAATGCATTCTCTAAATGAAGTAAAAATTTTTTGGAAAAACTTTTTTATATACTGAAGAATCCAAATGACTATAAAAAGTTTAAAAATAATTTGTATAAGCATTTTTTACTTTTGCTCAAGTTATTAAATTCCTTATAAAAATAATTGTTAAAAAGGTTACTGTAAGTTTATGAGTTTTTTAGTTGATGAATGGGAATATTTAGATATATTTGCCTTCATTGTCATCTTTTTTTCCTCAATTGTTGAAATTGTTGAAATGGTATACTTGCTTTCTTCAATCTCCAAGTTAGTTGGTATTTATTTACCCTTTGTCACCAATATTCTTTCATTAAAACATTTCTTTGTTTATTCAGTTATTAATTTAGATTTAACAGTTTTATTATGACAAGGCATTGTGATGAGTAAACAAATTTTCCTGGTTCAAGGGGTTTGTAATCTAGTTTATTTCTCAAAATGAGGGGTTTCCCTTAATGGACCCTGTGGTTCCTGCAAGGTCAAAACTCTTTTTATCATAAGATGCTCTTATTTTCCTTTTTCATTGTGTTGGTATTTGCTCTGACAGTGCAGAAGCAATGATAGGTAAAACTGCTGATGCCTCAGCATGAATCAGTGCTATGGCAACAAACTGTACTAGTCATTGTATTCTTCACCACTACAAACTCAATTTAAAGGAAAAAAAAAGCTAGTTTCGCTTAGTGTCCTTGATGAAGCAGAAAAAATAGTTTATTAAATCTCTATCCTTGTAACCACTTTTCCCCAATATTCTGTATGACGAAATAGGAAATACACATAAAGTACTTGTGTTATTTTCTGAAGTATGATTGTAGTCTTGGGGAAAAACATTTGTGTAATTTTGTGAGCTGAACTAACCTCTTTTAGCATGGAACATTTTTACATCAAAGAACAAGTGACAAGCAATAGCTATCAGAATTGGGTATTTTATGGACATTTTCTTGAAAACAAATGAAGTAAACAGGTCACATCAAGGAAAATAACTGCCAACATTTGTTTCCAGTGATAAAATTTGAGCTTTCAAGCAAAAAATAGAATTTTGAAAAACTTATACCTGTCATGGTAAATTTTACAAAGCTTCCAAATTCTCAGACTTATGAAATCAGTTGTGATATAACAAATTGATTGTTTTTTGGATTATTGTATGATGAAATATATGTCAGCATTTGGTATTTTCCATATGATCAATGCATGATGTTACAAAATTGTACATGGGTTAAAAGATCTTTTCAAGGTGCAAGGTAGACCAGTGGATTTTAATGTTAACAAGTACATGAAAGTTCAATGATATAGTTTCATATTCTATACTGAACTAAGTTTTGTTAACAGTGTCAAAGAACAATCATAATGATCTGAATAGGCTATGAAAATATTCCCCTTTTCAACTACATATCTATCAAACCTGATTTTCTTCATAATACTTCAGTCAGAACAGCATATCACAACAGACAATGTAGAAATAGATACGAGAATCAATTGCATTTTTTTTTAATCTTCACCCAAGGATACATTTTTATTGATTTTGAGAGAGAGAGAGAAACACAAACATTGATTGGTTGCCTCCTATATGGCCCACAACGGGGATCAAACCCAAAACCCAGGTATATGCTTTGGGAATCAAACTTGCTATCTTTTGGTGTATCCGATGACGCTCCAAGCAACTGAACCACATTGGTTAGGGCTCAACTGCATTTTAATAGGCTAGTCATTGAAAAGGTTTGTAGAACACTGCCACTCTTACTATTATTGTTTTTTGTTTTGGAAAAAATAGTTATTTTTCATAAAAATTTTGTTTATATTATAATGAGTTTATTGTCATGCTAAGTGAATACATACTTGATTTAAAAATTACTCAGCTTTGCTCTAGCCAGTTTAGTTCAGTGGATAGAGTGTCAGCCCTCGGACCGAAGGGTCCTGGTCAAGGGCACTTCCTTGGTTGCAGGCTCGATCTCAGCCCTAGCCAGAAGGCCATCAATCAATGTGTCTCTCCTCACACTGATGCTTCTCTCTGTCTCTCTGCCTCTCTTCCACTCTTTCTAATAAACAGTGGAAAATATTCTTGGGTAAGGGTTAACACAAAAAATTACTCAGATTTAGTTTTTTACGTGGTAAATATTGATAAATAACCCATACTTAAAATGGCTTTTGGAGTGCTCAATAATTTTTTAGGGTACAAAAACATTATGAGACCAAAAAGCCTTTCATGTAGTATAGGCAGATCGGATACATACTCAAGTACCAATGAAATGTTTGAATACAATGATAATTTGAATCTACACTAATAAAAGAGAAACATGCAAATTGGTGTCACTCTACTACCCCGAGCCACACCTGCCAGCCAATCAGAGTGATTATATGCAAATTAACCTAACCAAGATGGCAGCCAGCAGCCACAGAGCTGGAGCAAGCAAGAGGCTTGGTTGCTGCAGCGATGGAGGAAGCCAAGCCTCCCACCTTCCCTGGCCAACTGTGGCCTCCACTCAAGGCAACAAAGTTTCAATTATAGAAGATAAATAAATCCTAGATCCTGCTTCCAGCCGGCCTCGCTGGGGGCAGTGGCCAGCCTGCAAACAGTCATCAGCCCCTCACCCAGGATGGCCACACCCTCATGGGGTGAGGGTTCCCGCTGGGGGGCTTGGCCAGCCTGCAAACAGCCACCAGCCACTCAGTCAGACTGGCCAGGCACCCCAGCAGGACTCCCCACCCCGAAGAGGGTGTGGTCAACCTGCAAACAGCCATCAGCCCCTTACCCAGGATGGCCACACCCTCATGGGGTGAGGGTTCCCACTGGGGGGCTTGGCCAGCCTGCAAACAGCCATCAACCTTTCACCCAGGCTGGCCAGGCACCCCAGCGGGGACCCTCACCCTGAAAAAGTTGTGGTCAGCCTGCAAACAGCCATCTGCCCCTCACCCAAATGGTGGGAGCCTCTCCTGCCTCCTCAGCAGTACTATGGATGTCCAACTACAGCTTACGCCTGCTCCCCGCTGGCAAGTGGACATCCCCCGACGGCTTCCAGGCTGCCAGAAGGATGTATGACTTCCAGCTTAGGCCCGATCCCCCAGGGAGTGGGCGTAAGTCAGCAGGTGGACATCCCCCGAGGTGTCCCAGACTGCGAGAGGGCACAGGCTGGGCTGAGGAGCTCCCCTGAGTCCCCAAATTTTTGTGCACTGGGCCTCTAGTATGTTAATAACCAAGAATGATATAAAATTTGTGTTGGGAGAAAACCAAGAAAACTTCATGAAGGAAGTATGGATTAAACTAGGTTTTGAAAGAGAATGTGTAGCCTTCCTGGAGGTAGGATGAAAGAAGAGGAGGATATTTAAAATAACATTGAATAAACACTGTTCATTTTAAAAATATGTAGATACTAGAGGCCTGATGCATGAAATTCATGCATGGGTAGGGTCCCTAAGTCTGGCCAACGATCAGGGTCCATCTCTTGGGCAACAGGTAGAGTGATCAGGGGACCCTGCCTTGGCTGGCCTGGGGCCTGCAGTATTAGGGCAGCTCCTGCATTGAGCATCTGCCCCCTGGTGGTCAGTGGGCATCATAGTGACTAGTTGTTCCACTGGTCGTTCTACTGTTTGGTCAATTTGCATATTAGGCTTTTATTATATAGGATAGGTATATTTATATAATTTGGTTATATATAAAGTATTAGTATAGTGTTTCTCCTCACTGAATTGGTGAATTGATTTGTAGAGATTGAGGGCTGACCATTTTCAGAGACTCAGACTTCATTGTAATTATCTTTTTTCATTGCCTATCATTTCCCCATGCAAATGAGGCTTGGGAAATCTTTCTTTAACTGCAAAGAGCTAATGTTTCTATTTATATCTCTTTTTATTGGCTGTATTCTATATAAAATTTCATAGTAGAATTTTATTTTACAAAAGTTTCTATGTGTTTGTCTATTCCTATGCACATTTATGTTCTGTGTTTTCTCATTTTCCTTCTGGTTGTATTTCTTTCTGTTTGGCTTTTGTACCTGACTTGCTTATTGTGCTTATAGTTGATTCTCTGATTCCCCCCTTTTTTAATTTTTGTTTTCACTCTCCATTATAGAAGTAGAGTAGGTCAACAAACATTATTTTATATGTATATATACACATGTATGTATGTGTGTGTGATGGGCTTCTTAACATAAAAATTGGAGTAATAATGTATTTTAGATTTATTTTCATAAATATTCCCAGGGGATAAACAACATTCTCATTAACAATAAACCTTGATGTGTGTGTGCATGTCTGTATATGCACACATACCGTTTCCCTTTTGGCTAGAAGCTTGAGATTTTTCCAGAACTAAAATACTTAGGAAGTCCACTCATGTTCCTTAATGTTTAATATACTTAGTTAATCTCTTTTGAGAGTTGTGTTACTTGATATTGAATGTGATATTTGGATACATTAAAAAAATTTGGATATTACTTTCTTGATTGTAGTAGAAACCCATGTTTTTCTGGTGCCGTCAGGATCTATAGTCATTTACCTGATTAAAATGGAGAATCATGAAAAGTGATATACTAGTATATGAACATTACATACATTTTAAGGTACTGTATTTTCTGGCATATAAGATGACTTTTTAACCCAGGAAAATCTTCTCAAAAGTCAAGGGTCGTCTTATATGCCAGGTGTCATCTTATAGAGCGGGTGCTGAAACTTCTGAGGTGGACTGAAAAATCTGTGGTTGTCTTATACAGTGGGGGAGCACAAAAACGGCTGCACTCCATCTCAGTGGAGCCAGACGGAGACCGCAAGTGTCTCCAGTCAGCTTTTTGTGCCACATACAGTCTCCATCTGGACTTTTTACCCAGAAAAATTTTCTCAAAAATTGGGGGTCGTCTTATACGCCCATCATCTTATACGTCAGAAAATACAGTAATATATACATAATAGGGGTCCGGTGCATGAAATTCATGCACTTGGGAGGGGTTCCTCAGCCCAGCCTGTCCCCTCTCACATATTGGGAGCCCTCAGGGGCTGTCCTACTGACGGCTTAGGTCCGCTCCCTGCTCCCCTTGAGAAGTGGGCCCAAGCCGAAGTCTGGCCTCCCTTTGTGGGAGACGACCAGGCTAATCAGGGGAAGCCACCAGCCCCATCACCCCGCTGCTGCAGCCACTGCCAGTCACTGCAGCTACCAAGGTGTTTTCATCAACACAGACTCCAGTCTCTTCACCATAAAGAAATGACAACTTTCTTTAGGCATTTTCAAGATGTGTCTTTCATAGGATATCACATTTCTGTCTTTTTTTTTTTTTTATCCTCACCTGAGGATATGTTTCCATTGATTTTTAGAGAATGTGGAAGAGAAGGGAAAAACAGAGAAACATCAAAGTGAGAGGAACACTCTGATTGGTTGCCTCCTGCATATGCCCTGACCTGGGGCCCCGACCAGGGAGGAGCCTGCAACCTAGGTACATGCCTTTAGTCAGAATTGAACCCAGACCCTGCAGTCAACAAGATGAGGCATTATGCACTGAGCCAAACTGACTAGGGCAGGATATGATATTTCTTAGCCCTCCAGCAGTGGACCTTCATTTTTTTTCTCCAGGAATGTGGTGGGAAAACCCTAGATCTCCTTTTTGGATTCTTATTACCCAAGTTACTAAGAATATTACCAGTGGCATACAGGGAGCTTAGCCATTGAGCGGTAAGAAAAGGTGTTTCCTCTGTAGTTCCCTCCAATCGCTGGCTCCACCCCTGCTCCTCCAATCCCAGCTCCACCCCTGCCCGGGCCTGTAAGCTCTGGCCGAGGATGCAGGTCTGGGCCAGGGACCCCCAGATCCCTGATATTGCCGGCTCTGACCCTGCCCAAGCCTATAGCCTGTGGCCAAGGCTACAGGCCTGGGCAAGGGACCCCCAGACCTTTGCAATCACTGGCTCGTCCCCCTGCCCAGGCCTGTAGTTTCTGCCTGATGCTGAGGCTGGGCAGAAGACCCCCAAGCCCCTCTGATCCCTGGCTTCACAGAGCCTAGGCCTTTGTGATCACCGGCTCTGATCCTGGCCCCTGCCATCACCTGCTCCGCCCTTGCCCCACTACAGCCTCTGGCCAAGGCTACAGACCTGGGCACGGGGCCCCCAGACCCCTGCTTTGCCGGCTTCACTGGTGCCCAAACCCCTGCAATTGCAGGCTCCGCCCCTGCCCCTCCAATCGTTGGCTCTGCGGAACCCAGGCCCCAGTGATCTCCATCCTTGGCTCAGGCCTTATGCCTGGGTAGGGCACCCTCATACCCATCCTATCACTGGCTCTGCCCCTGCCCTCTCTGATCACCGGCTCCACCCTTGCCCATGCCTGAGGGCTGTGGCGAAGGCCTCTGCCTGGGCAGGGGACCCCCAGCCCACTCTGATCACCTGTTCCACCCCTCGGGCCCCCTTCCTCCCCTGCCACCTGCCTAGCTAACAGGCCTGACCACTTCAGTGGCGGGGCTGAGCTGGACTGGGAGCTACCACATTGTGGCTATGGTGGTGGCCATCTTGTGGCTATGGGGGCGGCCATATTTGTGATGGAGTGATGCCTAATTTGCATATTACTCTTTTATTAGATAGGATACCCACTTGCCAATCTTTTTGGAGTGTCACTGTTATTCTGCTGATTATAAAATATTTCATATTTCTTTCATAAGCCAATGTTTTGGAACAACAATAGTGCAGAATCCTTCCATCCTGATGTTAATCTTACATACTAGTAGTTGGCTTGCCTACACCTAATTTGGCAACTTTTAGCAACTCATTTATGCCCTAGCCCTGTCTTTTAAAATCATTTCATTGGTTTACTTAATACTTAATGACATTAAATATCACAATAAGAAGTACAACTGGCAACTTTAGTGTCGGAATATACATGGCATATACTTAAGCTGATAAAAACAGGAGTGAGTGGCTGAACTTGAGAGTGGCCTACTACTCGAGCATTTAGTATTCCATAGCATGAACACATTTTATAAAACAAATTGAGAGCATTGCTCATTTTGTTAGTGGGTTAAGTTAAGATTTGTTAATATTTTGAGTTCAAGCAATATTCCTGGATAGAACCTTAATTAAAATGTTCAAAGTAGAGAACAAATGTATATGCAATCTTTTTCTTTTTTCTGTTAGGGCTGCTATAATCCCAAGGAAATTATTTGGTTTTTAGCTCTCAACCCTTGAATAAGAACATGTAGGCAGGCCAAATTTGATGAGTGAGACAAAAAGAAGAAACAAATGCCAAAAAAGGATTTTGATTATGGGTGGTTGGTGGTCAAAAGAAAAGAGGATGTAGTAGAAGTGTGCAGGGAGTATCTCTAGGTCATATGGAGGAGAGTAAGTGTGTCTAACAGATTTGAAAGTTATTTCAAATTCTGTTGAGACTTGTCCCTTTGATTATGAATTTTATGTTAACGAACATAAACACATATCTTTAGCTAATGTAAAAACAAATGTTTCTACTTTTGGAGTGGATTGACATGCTGTTTATTATAAATATAAATAAATTATAAAATTGCAGTGGTAGCCTTCTAATTTTATAATTCTCCTTAGAATCTGTTGTTAAAGAATGATTTTGTACAGAATGTGGAATATTTGGCAACAAATAGTTGTTTACAATTTGGTTTGCAGATAAGAACAAAATATATTCGTTTGTCTCCTGAATAAAATTGAGCTTATTTTTTTTCTGTAGCGTATTAATTGTATTATAGTATGCCACAGCCACTTTCAGTGCAATCCTCCTAGTCTTGGAATAGCAGCCAATTCCAGGAATTAAGAGAATTAGGTTACTTAGCCTAGTGGCACAAAACATACCCAAGGTATTAAATCATTGGCTTGTCTATTTGGGACACAATCAGAAATAAAATTTAGAGATAAAAGTTGATTTGCATACTGTTCACATTTATTTATACTTTAATAGATATATTTTTCTATTTTGTCTGATTATAATCCTTTTTGAAACATATTTTCAGTTGCAGTTATGTCCAGAGGTATAGAATTTTAATAAAATTTTAGTATAAAGACTAAATTCAGAATTCAACTATAATAACTGGATGCTGTTAGCTATGAAAATATTTTGTTCTGTCTTTAGACTATTGAAGCAAAGATAAATAACATTGTATTACCTTAATAGATGACTACGCAATATAACATTTTTTGAAGGATTTATTAATCTGTTGTGTCAAGTAATATAATAAACCAGTTTTGAAAAAGGAGAAATGACAGTTTTATTTGAATTTTAGTATTTAAAACAATGATTTAATTTGTACTCAAAGTGGTAAATGCAGAGATGAGGTGACAATGTGAGATGCTTTTGATTGTGTTTGGGTGAAATTTGGTCATCCATTATAGCTGACATTAGTACTGTATCACTACAGTTTTATGAGCTTTTTTGAAAAGTTATTTTAACTTTTCATCCTCAAGCTCTGAAGGTCTTGCAGAAATTTTTGCCTTTCTGTTCCTATATCCATTGCTAATAAAGCTACAAGTGTGTAGGACAACATCTTTGGCTCTGTGGAATCTTTGATCTAAACTATCCCAAGAATTATGGGAAGAGAATCTTGCTGGAATAAATAAGTAGAAATATATTGGAGAACTAATCAGTGTTTAGGGTCTCTGGCAAGTATGAAAAAGGAATAAAGCTAAAGAATACAGTGATTAACTAGCAATAACTTATTTATAACATGAATCAGGCTTGATATTAATCTCCAAAAAATTTAAACTTGTTTCTTCCAAATCAGTAGAATTTAAAGAGATTCCCTTGAACATTAATTATTAGGGCCTTCTGTGCATCTCATTGCATGCAACCTTTGAAAATAATGCTTAAAGAATGTTGCAGCTGAAAGGACCTAAATCTGGTTTTATGTCAGGATTCCACAATATGTCCCCAGGCTCTACCCAGACCTGTGAATTAGAATCTCTGTGAGTAAGACCCAGGATTCTGTATTTTAACAAGTCCCCTGTGTTAGGCTGGCAGAGATTGATTAGAAATCAGTGCTTCAAGGCCATTGCTCTCATTTTCTAGATGAAAAATCTCAGGCCCAGAGGAAAAAGTGACAAGTCTATCTCTAGTCAATTTGGCCCTCTTCTCTGAATGGCAGCTACAATTTACAGTATTTTGAGGTCAGATCATGATAGCTACAGAACTCTTAGTTGGTGGACCATGCTCAAATGCTTCTTAAGACTAGCATTTCCGCATGGGACCTTTCAAGGCATTATTACATACGTTTCTTGAGCTGTAGCAGACAGACATTGAATCCTTTGCAAGAGACTGATTCAAGAATCTCCTTCACATTAATATCCTATGAGTGAGCAATCAGATACTTTGGGGAGTTATAGAGATACCTTCAGAAACTAGCTCTGAATAAACACCTACCAGTGAAGTATCATATAGATGACTGTTAGTAAAGAGGTACTTTGAAAAAAAAACATACCTGTTAAGGTATAATACACATTTAAAATGAACAGTTTGATAAATTTTGATTAGTGTACACACTGGAAGCCTTCACCGTAATCAAGATAATGAACATATCCAAAACCTTCAGAAGTTTCTTCATACCACTTTGTATGAAGATACCACTCCATATCCTTCGTCCTTCATTCCCAAGGAGAACACTCCTTTCTGTTATGGTAGGTTAATTTTGTGTTTCTAAAATTAGTCAATTTTATTGGTCTCAAAGAACCTGCTTTTGTTTTTTTCATTTCTTTGTTGTTTTAGTTTCTGATCTTTTTTGTTTTTAACTGTGATCTTTATTATTTTCTTTTTTTATATTTACAATGGATAAATATTTTTATTTATTTATCTAGTTTGCTTTTATTTATCTAGTTTCTTAAGATAGAAGCTAGGGTTGTTAATTTGAAACTATTCTTTTAGTGCTATTAATTTCCCCCTCAGTACTGTTGTAGCAGCATCCCACAAATTTGAGTATGTTGCATCTTCATTTGTTCTCTCTGTTCAAAATGTATTTTCATTTCCTTTGTGATTTCCTTTTTGACCCATGGGTTATTTAGAAGTGGGTTATTTAATCTCTATATTTTGGGTTCTCCAGAGAGCTCTCTGTTGTTGATTTCTAATTTAATGCATGTGTTCAAATAGCATAGTTTATGTGACTTGAATCTTTTTAAGTTTATTGAAACTTGTTTCATAGCCCAGAATATGGTTTCTCTTGGTAAATATTCTCAAAAAGATTATAATTTAAATCAAATTTAAAAACATTCCAGTTGTTATTCAATTTTTTTTGGTCTCCCTCCTTTGGGTTCTTGAATTACTTGTGTTAAATTATTTGAAATTGTTCCACAGCTCACTGATGCTATTATTGTCATTGTTCTTCTTTCTATTTTTTTAGGTAATTCTTATTGCACTCTCTTTAGTTTCACTAATCTTTTCTTCTGCAATGTCTAATCTGACATTAATTCTATCAAGTGTATTTTTAATCTGAGATAATAGCTTTTGTCTGTAGAAGTTTGATTCGAGTTTGTTTATTTTTTTAAATCTTCCATGTCTGTACTTAATTTTTTGTAGATAAGGAATACAATTATTACAACTGTCTTAAAGTTCATATCTCTTAATTTTAACATCTCTGTCAAGTCTGGGTTGGTTTCAGTTGACTGATTTTTCTCATTATGAGTCATATTTTCCAATTTTGCATACTTTCCAATTTTGCATACTTTCCAATTTTGATTAGATTCCTGACATTCATTTTAATTTGTTTGTTGCTGATTATTTTTATATTCCTGTAAAATATTCTTGACCTTTATTCTGGGACAAAATTAAATTAGCAATTGTTTGATCCTTTTGGGTCTTGTTTTTAAGATTTGTTAGGTGAGAATAGGGGAATATTTAGTTTGGAGCTGATTATTCCCCATTAATGAGGCAAGATTCTTCTGAATGTCCTACAATAATACCCCATGAAGTATGAGATTTTGCAGGCGACTCATAGAAACAGACTCTTGTTCTCATCTCTGGGTAATTCTATCTAATCCTTTTGGACTATTCTTTCCTTGACCTCAAATAGTTTTCTTACACATGTGCTGGATACTCTGCTAAATACTCAGTGGGTTGGATCCTCTGAAGATCTGTGTGATTGTTTCTATGCCTTTTGTTATTATATTTTTCAAATTTATCTGCCTTGGTGTCCCTGGGCTCTCAGCTCTTTTTCTTAAAACTATTGACATTTGTCAGGATCTGCCTGGGTTTTCTCCCTGTGCTGTGGCCTGGAAACTCTAGCAATAAGCTGGGACAGTGCTAGGGCTCACCTACTGGTTTCTCAGGGATTTTATTGTCCTTTATTACCTGATACTCAGTGCCTTAAGCACTGTTGTTTGCTATGTTTTGTCTGTTTTTTTGTTGCTGTTGTTTGTTTGGGGTTTTTAGGTGGGCTGGTAAGTCAGATGCCTATATTTTATTTTAGTTGGAAGTAGAAGTCTGATACTCTTGATTTGTGTGTAATAAGTTGTTGAGGTTTGGCTTTGTGCTATAGAGCACATTAGACTATTTTGACTATCCCTAAAGGTTTATATATTTGGATGCCAAAAATCTTAGTTTTAAATCTGCATATTGAGAAAATGGGCTTACTTTACATTTGGGATTTCCTAATATTTTGGCATATTCTAGCATGTTCAGTATGTTCTACATGATGCCTAGTAAAATAAATTATATAAACAAGTACTCAGCATGTATTTGTGGACCCAGTTAGTTAATAAATTAATTTTAAATGGCCAGGGACTTCTTATATCCTGAGACATCACTCTAATCCTGTGCACTTTATATAGTAATACTTTTGAACTGTTGAAAAGGTCTAACAAGTCCATATCATTGTGTTCAGCAGTCATCTTAAATGAACTAGAAAGTCTAACTGTAAGTTCCTCTGTGCATCAGGAAATAAAATACAAGGATGATAGTCAGGATTTTCTTGCCTAAGGTAGACTTTAAAAAGTCTAGGTCTACTAGAATATAATCTTTCTTATTTTCTTTTGAGATTTGATACCAACTCAAGGGTACCATCCCATTGATGTTAGGAAGGCAGATATTGGTTGACTAAAATTCTGACATAAACTTTTTCTAAAAATACACAAATATTTTGTGAAAACGGGACCAAATATTTCACTAAGGACCTACCTGCTGGGTTGGATTATCATCCTGGGAGATGCTTGGAAGACTGACAGACTCTTACCTGTTTTGCCAGTTAGATGTCTGCCAGCTGCTCTGACTCACATGGAGCTTCAGTGGGAATTTGACTATGGGTGCTTGATCTTCACTCTAATTCCTGTGGCAATTTAACGTTGCTGGTTTTGTAATTTAATGGTCTCTAGAAATTCTTTAGGATATATTTGATATTTTCTTTATCTAATGACTTTTATAACATGGGATTATTGTTTCCAAAGAATATGTTTTTATTATGTGTATGTAGTAGCATTCCTTTGGATATAAAATAGACTATAAAGAAAACTTCTAAGTTCTGAATCCCATTTCTTTTTTTTTTTTTTTGATATATCTTATTGATTTTTCTTCAGAGAGGAAGGGAGATGGATAGAGAGTCAGAAACATCAATCAGCTGCCTCCTGCACGCCCCCCACTGGGGATGAGCCCACAACCAAGGTACATGCCCTTGACTGGAATCGAACCCGATCCTCTTGAGTCCGCAGGCCGACACTCTGTCCACTGAGCCAAACCGGTTAGGGCTGAATCCCATTTCTTAATAATTTTAATTATTGCTGTGTATTCTTTTTGAAAATTTTGAGGCAGTAGAATATGACACAGAAGTCATTGTGGCCTCTGATCCTGTCAGTTTCTCCTGTTTTGCCTTTTTGGTGCCATTAACTTTACCTTTTTCGAGAAGTTTAATGAATTTGTTGGTGTTAACAGTTTCCCCTTTGATATTTGTCAGTCTAATATGTAAATTTATAATGTTGAGCAATATGTAATGTAAATGTTGATAAATTAAGAATTAATTTAGTATATTAGCTAAGTAAAAAATGCTACAAATTAAAATTTTTAATTGAATTGTCCAAATTAAATCACATTAAATATGCATATAACTTTGCCAGTTCTGTTTGGAAAGAGTTTCTTTGCCTGAAGTGAGAACTTTAATCGTGCCAATCACCTTTGCTACAAACCAAGCAGGTGTTTTTTACCTGTTATAAACATGTCTTTGATAGAGCTGTTTAAAAATAATTAAAGCAAAGAGGTGCTTACAACTTTTTTTCTCAAGCAAAATAAAACCCCAAAACAAAAACATATTTAGGAAGAGGAGAATTCTTAATTCTAAAATTTAAGAACATAAATGTTAGTAGGTGTCACGTAGATATGATTTTATTATGGTTCATTAAAAATGAATTTTTGAGATAGAATCTCGGGGATGAAAAAAGTTTATTTCTGTAATGCTGTTTAATGTTATTAAAAGTAGATGCGATATTACTGCTATGGTTCTTTAGGAAACAGCCCTTATTTTGAAGAGATATATACTAAACCCCATAGGCTGTTGCTTCAGTGCAGAAATGAGCACCAGATTTTAAACGACATGTGTGTGTGTGTGTGTGTGTGTGTATAAATATATATATAAAAAAATATATATATATTTATATATATATTATATATATATATATATATATATATATATATATATATATATAAAATGGAGAGAGATAGAAACATCACTGATGAGAATCATCAATTAGCTGCCTCCTGCATGCCTGCATTGGGGATCGAGCCCACAACCCCATCATGCCCTGACCAGGAATCGAGCCATGACTCCCTGGTTCATAGGTCGATGCTCAACCACAGAGCCACACCAGCTGAGCTCATCAGTAATATTTATAAATGTGAGTCACTGCCTCTGCCTCTATGTTTAATCTAGCATTGCAGTGCTTAAATAGCATTGCAGTGTCCTTGAATTATATAGAGTTCTTTTTAAGCCCAAGCTATTTTATAGGAAGAACTGAGGAGACATAAGAAGTGTAAACCCCTGTGAATGCTGTAACTGGGAAGACACATCAGCTTGGCACTGCTATAGTCAATAGAGAGCTAAGGCCTTGAACCAATGGTTCTCTGCTATGGCTCTGTATTGGATAACCTGGAGAGTTTTAAAAAAACGGTTGATGCCCAAGAATTCTGATTAAATTGGGACCTGGGTAACAATATTTTTAAAAACTCCTCCATATGATTCTAATGATTAACCTAAGTTTCAGACCAGTTTTGAAAGCAAAGAGGCAGGCCAGAAATATCTACGGGCTTGGAAATATTACTGTAGTGACTCAAAGACTAATCTTTGTGCAGTATTATGGGAAGCACAACTGGATTTTTTTCTTCCTGTGAATCACATCTAAAGAATAGTTGTTAAAATAGCTATCTTCAATAGTGAAGAATAGTAGTACGTTATTATAAAATTCAGAAAAGTGTAAATGCAGTTTTTGTGAAGACTGAAACTAAATTAAAACACAGTGATAAAGCTATGAAGGCTGTCATTATTATTGGTAAATTTTGTTGATAGCATTTACACTTGAGATTATGTAATGAGAATGTCACTTTATCTCTGTGGTCTTCCTTCCCAAAACCCCATAACTCCATTATAACCTTGAGAAAAGCAGGTAGATCCCAATTGTGGGACATTCTATAAAATTACCTGATCAATACTCCTTAAAGCTGGCAAGGTCATCAAAAACAAAGTCTGAGCCCTAGCTGGCTTAGCTCAATGGGTGGAGTGTCGGTTCAATTCCTGTTAAGGGTGCATGCCCAGGTTGTGGGCTCCATCCCTAGTAGGGGGTGTGGGGATGTGTGCAGGAGGTAGCCGATCAATGATTCTCTATTCTCTCTCTCTCTCTCTCTCTCTCTCTCTCTCTCTCTCTCTCCCCCCCCTCCCTCCCTCCCTCTCTCCCTCCCTCCCTCTCTCTTCCTCCCTCCCTTCCTCTCTGAAATCAATAAAAATATATTTTAAAATAAAAATATATTTAAAATAAAATAAATGGCATTCTTACAAAAACAAAACAGACAACATCTGAGAAACTATTACAGCCAAGAAAAGCCTAAGGAGATCTGACAGCAAAATGTAATATAGTATCCTGTATGGGATCCTGGGACAGAAAAAAAAACACAATAGGTAAAAATAAGGAAGTATGAATAAAGAATGGATTTTAGTTATTAATAATCAATAATGGTTCATTAATCTTGACAAATGTACCATACAATGTAAGACATTACTAACAAGGGGAAACTGGGTTTGGGGCACCTAGGGATTCTGTACTGTCTTCACAGTTTTTCTGTAAACCTTAAACTGTTTTAACCCTCATAAGTAATTTACTGAAAACGATGCCTTGGTAGTTAAGACACGTATGATTTCTAGCTGGCTTTATTTACTAACCCCATGACAAGGTATGGATATGTCAGGCCAAATTCAACACTCCTAATGGAAAATCATGGTGGGTTTACACCACATTAAGAGTATAACAGTAACATTGTGTGTTTGTAATTTAGACTACATTTCAGTGTGATATATAGTTTCAACCTCTACACCCCCACCTTATACTCCCAAAACAGAAAGAGAAGGTAAAACTGAAAGAAGAAAGGAAGGAAAGAGGGAAAGTAGAAGGAAAGGAAAGAGAAAGGCATAGTGGTTGGCACCTAAGCCTATGTACAGGTGAGGGTAAAAGTAGGTTTAGAGAGTTTGGAAAATATTGTAATATGGAAAATATTACAATAATTAGTAAATAATAATACAACAATAAACTTTTGTATACTCAATAACTGTAAACCTTTTGCATCACCTTGTATTTCTAAAGTTGTGATGATGTAACTAATCCTGTTATATAATAAAAGGGTAATATGTAAATTGACCCTAATGGTGGAATGACTACCAGAGGGCAGACGCTCAACACAGGAGCTGCCCCCTGGTGGTAAGGGAGCTCCTCTCAGCCACAAGCCCAGCTGAAAGCTGTGAGCACAGTGGTGTGTCCGGAGCCTCTCCCACCTCCTCAGCAGCGCTAAGCTGGCAAGTGGACATCCCCCTAAGGCTCCTGGCCTGCAAGAGGGCACAAGCGGGGCTGAAAAACACCTTCCCTCCCCGCTGAGTGCACGAATTTTTGTGTACTGGGCCTCTAGTCTATATTATAAACAAGTTGTAAAAGATACAACTTAGTATTGGTACATGATGTTGGAATAATTCACAATTAATGTTATAAACAATGATATTAAATTCAGCTGTTGCAACAAAAATATTTGAGTTTATAGATAATAAGCAGTGGAAATAAATGTTGGATTTCAGTGGAAACAACTGAAATAGCCGTTAGATTGTTTTGGATATCTGTGAACGCAAATTTTGAAGACATGTTAGAAATGTTAACATTCTAATTGTATAGGGAATTACAAGTGACAAAAGTAGATTGGGTTTTTTATAAATAGGGTAAATTGACTATTTATATGTGATATTTTTGTTGTATATGAAATTAATGATCTGTACAGATTAGTGAGTCCTAGTCATTTTATTTTGCAAAGTAGTGTAATATTGCTTGTTTTATCTGCTATTTCTTGATAAAGTGGTTTTTTTTAACCTGTTTTTCCTTAATCAAGGGATGTATCTTGATCTCTAAAATAACCAGGCATGCTATTTACATGCAACAGATAAGCATAACATTGTAAATCTTCATTGATTCCCTTAGAGGTAGTGTGTGTTTTTTTCCCCTTTTAAAAATTTATTTATTTATTTATTTTGCTGGCAGCCTTAATAATGTTTTCATAAAATATGATGGATTTATAAGTCTGTTTAACATGCCTTTCCCTTTTTGTCTTAGCATTTTGCTCCTAAGTTGCAGATGCAATGGTTGAACAATACGCTGTGTGGTGTGACAGGTAAATTTCCCAATTTACCTGCCGTAATAGTGTGCTGTGTAATGCCATTCAATCATCTCTGAATTTTACTTGCCTGATTAGTTGAGTGAAGCAGATTTTCAATTTAAATGTAACTTCATCTGCTTGATTAAAAATGTAACAGAACATTATCTGCTGCAAATAAATTTCAGTGGAAGAGATGATTTTGCCTGTTTAAAAATAACATCTGTTTATATTGGCTGGAAGCAGACGATTAATACTTCTCTAATTTCGAGGTTTACCAGTCCAGCTCACCTGTCTCTTTGCATGGATAGTTGAAATTGATGGCTGTCGAGTATAAACATTTACCTGTTGATGTTTAGTTGATGGATTTCTTTTTTAAGGATAATACAGAATCCCATCATTGGGCATTCATTTATTTGCTGCTCATCAAGATGATTGACAGTTTTGCCAACAACGTGAAAAAGGATCTTCCTTCATGATGCATACGAGGAAAATTTTACCTCTCAGTGATGAGTGCCTTACAAAATAACAGATTCCAGTCACTTCTTTTCTATAGTTGATTTTTATTTGAAATCTGAGTTTAGAGTCCGTGAATATAAATTTAAGTCAAGCGTGCAGTAAATGAGGGTAGGTAGTACTCTCCCGCTGGCATCTTTCATCAAGTGATTATGTGTTTAGGCCACAAGGACAACGGCGGAGGAAAATAGGAAAAACCAAAATGGTTATTTTTCTCCCCAGCATTTAGCATAGTGTTAGGCATGTAGTAGACCACTCAATAAATATTTATTGAATTTGAATTAAATATTAGACCCAGGCATATTTGATATTCTACAAATGCAGCAAAATAGATTTAATTGGCTTAAATCTGTAGTTAAAAATTGTAGCAAAGAGAGATTATAGAATACTAGTTTGTCTTTTTTTTTCTTAGTGAAAACTTCCTTTTAAAAGCTTATTAGAAGTATGTTTTCAAATGCAGAATTCTTCTATAAATGTCCTCTAGAAAAAAGAAAGTCATTGTTCACTGTTAACTTTCCTAACTGGAAAATAAAGTTGAATTTAAAAAATAGATGTTAAAATTTTTTTAACACTAGTGAAACATCAATACAATCCAGTGGTTTTTAGTATATTTAGTATATAGTAAAACAGTATATATTTTAAAAAATATTTTTATTGATTTCAGAGAGAAAGGGAGAGAGAGAGAGACGGAAACATCAATGATGAGAGAGAATCATTGATTGGCTGTCCCCTACCTGGGATCGAGCCTGAAACCCTGGCATGTGCCCTTGACTGGAATCAAACCCAGGACACATTGTCCATAAGCTGACGCTATATCCACTGAGCCAAACCAGCTAGGGCTGTGTTTTTTGTTTTTTGTTTTTTTTAAAATATATTTTATTGATTTTTTTACAGAGAAGAAGGGAGAGAGATAGAGAGTTAGAAACATCAATGAGAGAGAAACATCGATCAGCTGCCTCTTGCACACCCCCCACTGGGAATGTGCCCGCAACCAAGGTAACATGCCCTTGACCGGAATCGAACCTGGGACCTTTCAGTCTGCAGGCCGATGCTCTATCCACTAAGCCAAACCGGTTAGGGCAAGGGCTGTTTTTTTAAAAATTGGTACAGCTCTACAATCTCAAAAAACACTACCTTTAAAATTTTTTTGAATACTGTACTCATTTTGGTAGAGTATTCTGAGTATGTCATTTATTTGTAGAGAATTATATTGCATTATTTTGATAACATTTTTTTTCATAGAACAAACACATTATTCACATTAAGGTTACTGAATTGTTGTGTTATTACTTGTTTCCAATTTATAGCATTTAGGGGTTCTTGACCACATCTTATGTAATTTAAATAAAAACTTTATAGTCTATATTTTTCAAGGAGATATTTCAAGATATCTGTAGCAAATACTTTTATTCAACTAATTAAGAAAATTAATCATTTTTTTGCTCACAAGCATATAGGGTAAATATTACCTCCAGTTACTTTTGTCAGTTTGGATATTTTGGATGATTTGGCTGTTCTCTTTACACAAAGTAAATATTTGGGGGTGCATCTTTTCAAATTTATCACTTTAATCTTTAATATTTAGTGGAAAATTTTGCCATAGTGTTTTAGGAGAATAACTCTAACTGTAAATTGTACACATACTTAAATATAACCATGAGAATGTACTATATATTTGGTAT
>PVJC01013228.1:0-38349 GCA_004026665.1 Murina feae
AACATATAAAAACATCATTTGTAATTATGCATGAAACCCCATTTTTTCACAAGGAACCATGGAGTAAGCCAACATGTAGTCTGAAGCAGAACATATTTGCAGAATTCTGACAATATGCACACAAGCAGGCTGCATAATTTCAGAGCAAAGCTAAAACACAGGCTCTTAAATCTCAATTTACATCAGGAGTATTCACTTCCAAAATATAATCTCTTTACTGAACACAGTGTATATGTAGATAAACTAGAATCTTCTATAATTAAAAAGATGATTCTATTTCTTTCTGATAATGTTTTTAAATCCATTAAAGTTTTAAGACACAGAAAATGAGAAACACTGTTAACTCAAAAGGCTGAAGACAAAATTCCCATGTTTCCTTTCTCTTGGAAGTTTATGTGCTTTCAAAATTGAAATAAACAAATGAATTTTAAGACAATGGCTATAGTTATTCTACCTGGGCAGGATGTAAAAGTTTAAAGTATTAGACTAAGGTTATTCACAGAGGTTGGTAACCATTTTCCTCCTAGGATGAAACCTAGAGGCCATAAAGCCAATGGCTAGACACAAATGACTTTTGGTGTGTGCAAATTACAGAAAAATAAAAATGATTTACTTGAGGGATTATGGATTTGACTTCTCTGGGAGTCACTATCTAACACTATTAATGGATAATTTGGACCATTTGTTGAGTACTTACTTATGGGCCTGGCATTGCACTAGAATGTATATAACTCTTTAAATCTTCTTAACAATCACTTTTGGTTGTTTGGTAGGTCTTAGCTTTTTGCCCATTTTATATAATGGCTCAGGGAGTTGAAGGACCTGGCCCTATATTATAAAATCCAAACTCTTTTCTGTACAAAACATTCTTTGAGATGAGCAGGTATTTTACTGGCTGGGAGAAAAAACAACCCAGATGAAAATTATCTCCAGACCAGCTAACAGAAAGAGGTAAAGATCTTAATATATAATTTAACCAAGTGTACACCTAGGAAATAGGAAAATGTGACCAGGCAGGAGCTTCTGTAAAAAGAAGGTTGAGACTATTTGAAATGCACCTGAGATTATGAGAACCATGAGATGTAGAATTCAGATTAGAAGCCTGTGCATTTTTTCTAGGTGCCATCCTAGAAGGACACTAGACCACCAGGTCAGTGTTTTAAGAAGGCAGTTGCCATTAGGAAACATCTGAAAACTGTGTTCCATGTAGAAGAGCTGGACAACCTTAGATGATTTAACTGGGAAGAGAAGATTCTAAGGTCTATGTATCCTCTTTGAATCAAGGAACAATTCATTGTGTACCTTGTGACAGCAAGAATTGAATTTCTGGAAGTTACAAGGAGTTAGGCCTATCTTTCTTATACTGGATATACATAGAACAGCCCACGCTGTCCAAGTTCAGATGAGAATAAACAGCCTTGAGAGGCAACAAGTCCCCTATTGTCTGTGGTACATAAGCAGCAATAGACAGAGGTGAGCAGAGGGGAACATTCTAGCAATGAGTTCCACTGCATTACTCTGAACGCTCTCCTAACTGAGGATACATCAGATCTTTGGTACAATTTATTCTGAATCTTGGATTTAGAGATAAAATAGCCCTTAAAAATTATCTAGACTTCTAGTATTAAAATTGCAAAGATAGAAAATTACCCACTAGTGGAATAGCCCTGGGCTACATACGTTACCTTTATTTTCATGTTAGCGACATCAATATTTTTCTTGCTCACTGTTCCTCTCAGAATGCCAAGGACATAGATAGCATCAGGGTCTAAGTGCTTTCTCAAAATACATTGAATACGCTGTTCCCTTTCTAATAAGAGAAAGGTCACAGCCATCAACTACAAGATTTGCATGATCAGGTTTGAAGGAACTTAACTAGTTTTAGCACTCAAGGTATTCTAACTCTTTCACAAACAACAAGTTCTCTAACCTTTGAGACTTAATCAACTGTGTTCCCCACTGGATGGGTCAGGAAACTGAGGCCTGGAGAAGTGGAGTATCTTGCCTAATGTCTCACATCCAGTGCAGTGACAGTTAAGTGCCCATCTCAGATTTCAGTGGCATGGACTTCCTAACCAGAGGGAGGAGTACGGCTTTCAACCAAGTTGGGAACCCACCTGGCCTGCCAGGTGACAGCTACCATACCACAGCAGGAGGCATGTAACTTCATTTGAGTTTTCTTGGCAACAGCTCAGGAACCAAAAAATCAAAGACAACAAAAAATATGCAGCTCAGAAGCAAAGGCCTCCTTCATTACCTCAGCATTCAGCTTGAATAATAGCACCCAGGTGATGGATATTTCCTTTGGGTAGGATGTGGAAGCACACGCCTGCCCATAGGGCTAATCCAGGAGCCGTTCCCCGATGGAGGCTGGGGGACAGGCAGCTGCCATAAAGTAGGAGGTTCCTGCTACATTTCAGCAGCAGGCTCTTGACAATGACTACTTGTCCACAGCTCTCTAGTAAACTCTCACCCACTCCCGGGTCATATTCTGGTACTGATTTGTTAATCTGATTGACTGAATATATTCCTGTCCTTCCAGAGGAGATCACATACCATCACATACATGGGTCCTTCCTTACTCTCATTACAGCATCTTATTTCCTCCCTTATTATTATACTGATGAAAAATTGACGCCCCATCAATCAATACTCCTCCCACACGTCCCCTTCTCAACTGCTCCCCTCGTCTGTAACTGTACTTAGAACTTCACAGTTCAGTCACACTCCTTCTTTCCTTTGGAATTTTGCAAGATCTGTGTCAACAGATTGCTTTCTCACTGCAAACCAGAGGGAAAATGTTGCTTTTCAGACGAAATCTGAACCAACTAATAAGTTCACTAAACTAGTTCAAAGGTTCATTAAAAAGAAACTATGCTTTACCATTAAAAAGTGAATTGGTGCCCTGACTGCTTTGGTTCGGTGGATAGAGTGTCGGCCTGTGGACTGAAGGGTCCCCAGTTCGATTCCGGTCAAGGGCATGTGTCTTGGTAGTGGGCACATCCCCAGTGGGGGGTGTGCAGGAGGCAGCTGATCGATGTTTCTCTCATTGGTGTTTCTAACTCTCTACCCCTCTCACTTCCTCTCTGTAAAAAATCAATAAAATATATATTTTTTTAAAAAGTGAATTGGTATTAATGGGAAAATCAACTGTATATAGTTTTCCTGGATTCCCTTTAAAATTCCAGGTTTAGACAGAAATATCGAGTGACAAATAGAACCTTCCTGTCTCACACACTATTTATATTCATAACGGCTGGGGTACTGTTCCTATTATTGAGTCATAGAGCAATGAGTCTATGTGGACTGTGATGGGCAGGAAAGAGCCTTCAACCTTGGCGTGAGGGGAAGCAACAGAAGGCAGGAAAGATGGTGTCCTCACGTTGCCACACCAGGGGGTGTTCAGAGTCAAAAATAAAGTTCAATGGCCCACAGACCTGTGTGAGCTTGCTTTCTTGTGATTTACATAGATTTTTCTATGGTGTTTGAATCTTGTTACCTGTTATAATGCTTAGTTGAACTTGATTTTAAATTCAGTGAAATTAATTATCTGAGGCTGACTCCTCCCTCCCCCACCCCAATCTAACCTAATAAAAGAGTAATATGCTAACTGCATCACTCCACTACATCCCAAGCCATGCCCACCAGCCAATCAGAGTGACTATATGCAAATTAACCCAACAAAGATGGCAGCCAGCAGCCACAGAGCTAGAGCAAACAGGAGGCTTTGTTGCCCCAGCAATGGAGGAAGCTGCCTGCCTAGGCTGGCTGTGGCCTCTGCTCAAGGCAACAAAGTTTCAATTATAGGAGATAAATAAATCCTAGATACCTGCTTCCAGCCAGCCTTGCTGGGAGCTTGGGTGGCTGGGAGCTATGGCCAGCCTGCAAACAGCCATCAGCCCCTCACCCAGGCTGGCCAGGCATCCCAGCAGGGACCCCTACCCTGAAGGGAGTGTGGCCAGTCTGAAAATAGCCCTCAGCCCCTCACCAAGTCTGGCCAGGAACCCCAGCAGGATCCCTACCCTGATCCAGGACATCCTTCAGGGCAAACCAGCCAGCTCCCACCCATGCACCAGGCCTCTATCCTATATAATAAAAGGGTAATATGCAAATTGACCCTAACAGCAGAACAACTAGAAATGACTGGTCACTATGACACACACTGATCACCAGGGGGCAGATTCTCAATGCAGGAGCTCAGTGTACTCCCACAGGGTGAGCTCTGTTCAGCCACAAGCCAGGCTGATGACTGCCAGTACAGCAGTGGTGGTGGGAGCCTTTCCCGCCTCCTCAGCAGCACTAAGGATGTCCAACTGCAGCTTAGGCCTGCTCCCCACTGGCAAGTGGACATCCCCTGAGGGCTCCCAGGCTGCCAGAGGCATGTCTAACTGCCAGCTTAGGCCTGATTGCCCTGGGAGTGGGCCTAAGCCAGCAGGTGAACATCCCCCTAGGGTTTCCAGACTGTGAGAGAGCACAGGCCGGGCTGAGGGGGCCCCCCTGAGTGCACGAATTTTTGTGCTCCAGGCCTCTAGTAAATAAATAAAAGGTTGCAGTTTGTACAGTCAGACAGACCTGGCCTTGAATGGTCCCCCTGCCACACTCCACTAGGTTATATTATTAACATCCACTGAAGACTTGCTGGCATCAGTGTCTTACGAAGATGCATCATCTCCTTTTATCCTCAGAACATTAAGTGGGCTACTACTGCCACCCAATTTATGGCTGATGATGAGGCAGTACAAGTGGAATAGGCAAACTAAGATAGATAGCAGAGCAATTTACACAGGTACACAACAAGGTCACCTCCCTAGAAATAACCTGTAGATCTCTGTGTATTTCAGTTCCAGACCCAGAAAAACAGCAAAACCAGGTGGACAAGGCAAGGATCAGCTGCAGTTACTGAAGACCCCCTGCCCTGACACGGACCTATTAGTGAAGACCATGACCCTGAAAGAGTAAACCTGGAAAACTGACAAAGATTCTGCTGAAACTCCCTACTGAGACCTCAGATTCTCACCAGTGAGAAAGAGATTAGAGCCTCAAGAGAAAGAATCTAGTGTTCCTGTGGGTACTCCCTCTGGAGAGCAGCCCTGTTCTCTCTCCCCTCTTCTTCCCTCACAGGCCTGGATCTTCCAAATCCTAAAGCAGCGGTCGCTAACATTTCGGACCTTGCTGGCACGAGTGGTCTGCAGACCACTGGTTGGTGACTGCTGCCCTAAAGGACACATGAGGCTTGCAACCAGGGGAACAATGGGCAGCAGCAGTTTGTCCCAGGCTAATCCCCTGAACCTAATCCCCAAACCCCATATTTTCTAGTTTCCCAGTGAGTTAAGGCATCCCATCCTAGGCTCTCCTGTTGTCTCTTCTATGCTAAGCCCTTGATTGTTTCACTGTCCCCAGCTTTAATAAATGTTCCCTCATAGTCACCTGGATTTGTGTTGTGAAATTTTTCCTGCATGCATGAAGTCAAGAACCCACACACTACCAGCTGGCCCTAGGCAGACCCGATAACGAGGAGACTGAGCCATTGTTGAAAGGACTTACACAAAGTCACCTACTTTGAAAGTAGTGGTCTTATAATTTGATCCAAAGTCTACTCATTTGCAAAGTTTTTCCTCTACACTTCCTATTTCCAGTCTCTAAATGAGGAAGTTTGAGGGAAATTAGACCTACTTTTTAAGATTATGTATGCTATGTCTTGTTCAGACACCCACACACACACAATCTGGGTTTGAACCCTGGCTCTGCCCTGACCTCCTTTAAATAGCTGAGCTGAGTTCTGAGTCATTTGCATAAGAGAACCAGCCATTGTTGTCTATCTAGGAGTGGTCCTGGGGATCACATGCACATAAAAGTGAGACTGACTGGGAATTGAGCTGGCAACCTCTCAGTGCATACTAGTAGGAGGATGCCCAACCAACTGAGCCACACCAGACATGCCTCTCCTAGCTCTTAAAATTATGCTGCTGAAATTGGGAAGGAAGGTAGGGCAAAGACCCTATGATTGACAAATCCCCTTTTCACTGGTATTCTCAGTGCCGTGAATTCATAAGTAACAGATGCTACACCAGCTAGGATAACCAGAAAAACACAATGCTCCGTGCATGGGGAAAAATATGAGAGAGGAAAATGCATTTCTGTGTCCAAGAGGACTGATTGTTAAGCAGCAGTGAGAATTTAAAAGCCAATCTCTGAACCGCCTCAAACAAGTGCCTCTGGAGCGTTCTGGCAGGCTGATGAAGAGGACAAATTCAGGAACTGCAATTCAGAGCAACTGGCCATTCATCCTGAAAACACATGTGCTCTGGGCATTATTTATCCCGCAGTTATCTTTGATTGCTAAATGAATCTGCGGCATCGCCTGTTTGTTCCCCGATTCTTTGATGCCTGTGTCAACCAGGCGGTTAATAACTGTCAACTGAGATACTGTATTGGAAGGACTATATATATTCAGTGAGAGATTAAATTAGGAACACAGCCAGACCACCTACTGGGCAGGAAAGAATTCTTCACTAGAAAATAACATTACCATCAAAAGGATAAAAAAGAATTTCCAATGAGAGACTTAGAATTTTCCTCCCCAAAATGCCAGATGTGAATTATCAGCATAAAATTGGGCTATGTGTGGCTTGGTCTACTTTAAAATGCCTGCCTGGCCCATCCTTTGTCTATCACGGCCTCTGAGACTCATTTCTACCCAGAATTGTGCTGATTAGCCCCAGCACACCCATATCATTCTTTGTATCCCAACTCCTCAAGTCAAAACATTCAGGCAGAATGACAGAATTGAAATAACACTGAATTCATAGTCAGAACACCAGAACTTGATGTTTTACTTTCCCCCTTTTTACTGGCCCTCAGGTCTCCCATCAGTAAAGCATGGTCTCACATAAGGATGCACACTGTTAGAGCTACAGCAAATTGCAAGCATTGCCTTGTCATAGTCTTCCCATTGTTTGCAGTTTGTGTAGTTTTTTTAAACTTGATTGGCCCATCAGAGGACTATTATGAGGAATGTAGTTCAGACAGAAAAGGTGAGCCAACTTGTTATAGGTATTCAAGTCAATGTAAGATGAAGGCAGATTCCTGACATGCAACGAAAATGCAAAACTGAGACTTGGGGCATTTATGGGTCAAGGAAGAATAGCTTTAGTGGGCAGGATGGAACTCAGCCCCAGGGCAAGGTTGGGCTCTCTTTGCACTCCCAGACTAAAGTCAGTGATCCTCAACCAAAACTACTTAAACAAAACCAAGAAATCAAGAAGCTAAGGACAAATCCACCGTGGCATTTTTATCTCTGTAGGCCCCCACGAAGCTTTAAGCCAACTGTTTTTTTTTTATCACATTTGGGCTACTGATTAAAAAAAGAAAATCAGAGTTACCCAAAATAAATAAATAAATGGCAGGCTATCAATGTTCAGAGAGCCACACCTGTGCAAGCAGTAACATAATTCTAGTCCCTACCCAACCCGAAGGAAATGCAATAGTCCCCACTTATCCTTGGTTTTAGTCACCCGTGGTCAACAGTGGTCCAAAACTATTAAATGGAAAATTCCAAAAGTAAACAGTTCACAAGCTTTATACTGAACACCATTTTGAGTATTATGATGAAATCTTGCACCATTCTGCTCCATCCTACCCTGGACGTGAAACCATATCTTTTCCCACCATATCCACACTGTATATGCTCCCTGCCATGAGTTATTTTGTCGCTGTCTCAGTTAAGAGAGAGAGAGAGATGAGAGTGGGAGGACTACTGTACAGCATTCTCAGAAACATGGTTGTTATAAAATTCAAAAATCAGTAATATTTATTATTAGGAGCCTGGTGCACAAAAATTTGTGCACCTGTGCCCTCTCGCAGTCTGGGACTTCTCGGGGGATGTCCACCTGCTGGCGTACCTGGCCAGCCTGGTGAGGGGCTGAATGCTGTTTGCAGGCTGGCCAAGCCCCCCAGTGGGAACCCTCACCCCATGGGGGTGTGGTAAGCCTGGGTGAGGGGATGAGGGCCATTTTTAGGCTGCCCACAGCTCCCATTGACCCAATATCTCAGCAGGGCTGGCTAGAATCAGGTTTCTGGGGTTTATTTATCTTCTGTTATTGAAACTTTGTTGCCGTGAGTGAGCCAAGCCTAGGCAGGCAACGGAAGTCTCCTGTTTGCTTCAGCTCTATGGCTTCTATAATTGAAATATTGTTGCTTGAGCAGAGGCCCACCGGCCTAGTCAAGCAGTTGCAATGGAAGCCTCCTGTTTACTCTAGCTCCATGGCTGCTGGCCTCCATCTTGGATGGGTTAATTTGCATACAGCTGCTCTGATTGATTGGGAGGCATGACTTGGCTGGTGGGTGTGGCTTGGGTGTCTTGGAGTGATGGTCAATTTGCATATTACTCTTTTATTAGATTAGATTTGCTTTTCTTTCATTTTTGGTTCTACTCTTGTCATTGGATTATAATAGTAACAGCTAACATTGAGACTTCTTAGATATCAAACACTGTACAAATACTTTACATAGAAGTAGCTTATTTAATCCTCATAATCAATCCTTCTATAGATGAGAACATGCAAACTTAGAGAAATGAAGCACTAGGTTCAACTGATAGAGCTCCTTTGAATATAATTGATGGAGTCAGAGATTATACTTAGTTCTGGATGATTCTGCCAGGAAAGTTTTTGTGACCTGAGTCATTTCATCTCTGACACTGCTTTTTGCTCCTCTAAAAACAGAACTACCAGCAATGAATGATCAAGCACAGTGACTCTGGCCTATCTCTGGGCTTCTTCACACAGCATCAATAGGCAAATCTGCATCATCTACAACCTCTAACTTATTCTGGCACATTTCTTGGTCCTCCATTCACCTTAGACACTTGTTTGAACCCTAATAGTTAATCTGACTCTGCTCACATGCCATACCAGGAATTATTGTTACACAACTACACCTTTCCAATCCTATATTTCATAACTGAGGAGTGAAATGTGGTATATCTGATAGGTATTTTCTAAGTGATATATTTAGAAAATCATTACTTTCTGTGAGTGAGTATTTTTTAGAGCAAAAGTTTAGAAGAGTTATAATTTAATAGTTTATCTCTGCTACGGAAAGCCAACCTTTAGTTTATATACCCAAATATTTCATACAGGCTGTTAAGACAATCAGTGTTTCATACATTCTCATCTTACCATTGTGGAATTGCTTCTTAAATAAGAACACTAACTGCATGTATCTTGAGAGACTATTGTTCAGAGAGTATAAATATTTTTTAATAAAAATTAAATAAACATTTCTAACAGAACTTGATTAAATACCCCAAATCAACTGAAGGCTGGGCAGTTTTTTTTTCCTTTAAAACCCACATCTGCTCACCACTTGACATTTTACCCCTACCCGTTTCATTCTTATTGTCCCTCAGCATCTGTAATTGGCACCTCAGATTTCCTATTTAGTGAAGGGTCTGAAATCCCAGTATCCAAATTTGTGACACATCTGAAATGCTCCGTTTGGCTGCTTCAAAGAACCATCTGGGCTAGTTCAGCTGGGTAGACTGGATATGAGCCAGATTTAAAAAAATACACAGGATGGAGTTGCCTTTAAAGAGTTTGGTTGTTTTTGCTTTACAGATTTGGCCATAAAGTCATAAATTAGGAAACAGTCTCAATGTGTGAAATCCTTTTGAAGAATCATCCAGTCTAGTCTTGACTTAGTACTTGGAAAGCTCTTCTTCATAACTAACCTAACATGGTCTTGCTATGATTAACAAAAAAGCCACATTGCGTTAACTTCAGCCTAGAGAGGAAAATCTCCCAGGCCATCATACAAAGTTGTGAAACTATCACGATAAACTCATGACCAGACAGATGATAGGAGTTAGGAATAATTGAGGATTTCAGGTAACGGCTGGCTCAAAAACCTTCTTCCAATCAATGATTATTTACATTGATAATCTCTCTCCAAAATGTCCGATTTCACTTTCTGGACATAGTAGCCTCCACTCTTCTTTCTGTTCTTCAATGGTCTCATTTTTATTTGCATTTGGTTTGCATTTCACTGGAACATCTCAAGTGTTGGCCACTGACTCTCTAAAATGGAGAGGCTCAAGAAGGCAACCATTATCCCACAGAGCATCCTCTGCTATCTTTAATATATTCCACCTAGCATTCCAGGTGACTTTTCAAAACATGTCCTCATTCATTCAACCTCTTCTTAACTACACATTCCTGTTACTGCTTGGCAAGGTTTGGCCTCTATACAACTCTGTAGACTGAAGGGAACTCACCCAAGAAAATGAGAAACTCAAAATAACACATCTCCTTATATATGACCCTTCCGAGGGTGTCTAGTCACTCCAGATTCTCCCTCTGAAAAAGACACCCAAACCAGACTTATTTAGATCTACCTCATCACAGAACATCATCACTTCTCTCCATTTCTCAAACCAAAAGCCTAGAAGTCATTTATGCCTCTCCTAGAACATCAGAGTCCTGACCCCTCAACCTCCAAATTTTATCTCCATTATATCACCTTCTCACCAACTCCACTCAAATCAGCCTTTAAACAAAATAATTCTCTCTCATTATAACAGCTTCCCCCTGGTCTCCCAATTATTAGTCTAGCCTCCTTGCCATCCATTATTTTTAGGCAAATAAAAACATTATAATATTACACTCAGAAATCACCGCCATGGTTAAAACTTTAGTATATACATGTGTTCACACATCTTATTCTATGAGTGTATGTATATATACATACATTGTTTCTTAACCAAATTGAAAATACATTAACCTTACTATTTTATAACATTTTTCTAGTTGATAATATCACCTGTGCATTTCAGTAATTTCTAAAATTTCTCCAATCGTCTTGAAATGTCTTTACAGATTATTTCCCCTAATTCAACACCATACTTTAAGCATACTCTTAACCTAGCAAAGTTCCTCTCTTATGTTTCTGACTTCTTGAAAAGACTGAGCCAATTTTCTTAACATTCTTTCTTCACAAAGAACTCTGACATTTGTTTCTATAAATGTAAATTAGATTAGTTAACCCTCTTTTTCAAACATATTAAGAGCCTCTTACTGTATCTAGAGTAAAACTGAAACTTCTACTATGGCCTACAGGCTTTATGGTCTGGCCTCTGCCCAACCTCACTGACTTAACCTTCTAACTACTCTTCTCACAAAGTACCAGTCATACAGACCTAATCTCTGATCCTCAAAGATGCCAAGCTTTTCTTATCTCAGCACCTCTGTGCTTGCCCTCTTCTCTCTGACATTCTCATAGTCTTCATGGTTCAGTTCACATTGTACTTCTGAGAAGTCATCCATTTTCCAATAGAAAGTAGTCAATGTCCCCTATCTTTGGTGACTCCTAATGAATCATGCCTCTGTTTCCATGCCCTTGTGTGACCCTCTTCCATAGTGACTATGGGCTTGCCCATGTGACTTGATTTGGCCAATGGGACATCCAAAAATATGACAACCAGCTATGCTTTGAGAGCACTTACACACTGGGGCTTGTGCACTTACTAGTAGTGTCCAGCTGCCATTCTATAAAGAAGCTTAGAGAGGAATATGAAATGATGACAAAGTGAAGAGACTCTGGAGAATGAGACATCATCTTGGGATGTTCCAGCCCCAACTGACCTCTCAGCTGAATGCAATTGCATGAGTAACTTCAGCTATCACACGGAGAGGAGGAGGACCACTCATTTGAGATTCAAGAGAATTAATAAATCATTGCTGTAATAAGACAGGACTTTTAGTTTGGTTTTCACAGTTTTTGTCTTTTAATGAACTTCATAGCATTTATCACCATCTGAAATAACCAGGCATTCCTGTTGACCTAATTATTTCCCATTTCCTGCCATTGTAAGCTCCACGATAATAAAAATTTTGCCCTATTATTTATCACTGTATCTTCAATGCTTCTGAAAGTGCCTGGCACTTAGTAGGCACTCAATAAAATTTATATAGTGAATGAATGAGTAAAAAGCTCCAAGACCCTTAAGAAAAGTTTAGGAAAACTGTATAAAAGACATGCTGAAGCAAATTCAAAATGCATTTTGGCCAATCTTTCTTCTTATTGGTGAGGAAATGGTAAGCCAGAGAGTAAGAGGACATGTTGTTTTAATCAAGGCCTGCACAAAAGAGAAGAATCTGCAGAAGCTCTATTCTGGAAAGCAGACCACTCAGAGAGTATGAGGAGTCCCTGATGCAAGAATACAAAATACTCTGAATGTCCTCAAAGGCCAGTGATTTCTGCAAATAAGATTTCAGACTGGAAGCACCTGCATGTGGGGCTGCTTTTCTGAACTCCATCTGAACTAGAGCTCAGTGGTGCTCAGGAAGGTGGATGTGGGCACAGGCCTGCTCTTTGTGGGCAACCTCTGAGCTGTCACTATTGCACATCTGGACTCTAAATGCCTGGCAGTGACTCAGACCTAGATCTCCCAGAATCCTGGTCCTCCGACTCCTGCTATAGTACTTTCCATGCCAACATCCTGCCCCTGAGCTGTGAGTGCATTTTCTTTAGAAACTAACAAAAAAAACATAATATCACCCAGTTTTACTCTGACACTGATCCCTATCTACATGGCCCACTCACCAGTCTCTGCTCAGTGTTTGCAATATGTCAGGCCCTCTGCTAATGGCTTTCATGAATTATTTTATTTAAAGGTCACAGCACCTCTCACAGGAAAATACTATTCTTATTCCCATTATACCAGTGAGTAACCTGTGCATCAAATCGTTTAGGTAGCATGCCCAAGGTTAACAGCAAAAATCAGGGAAGGAGTCCTGCCTCAACTCTCTAACTGCCAATCTGCAAATCTTACAATCTGCTGCCTTCTCTCTATGGGCCTTCAACCCTGGATATGCCTGTATAGCATATTTCACTGGAAGGTGCCTCATTCTTTTAAGTTCGAATTCATTTTCAGGCCTAAACTAAGAATTATTGAATGTTTATTTGATATGTCAGACCTCCCAAGTAACTTAGGAATAGACCCTGCCTTACTTTTACCCAAAGTATCTAATCTTGCATTTTTTCAAATCTGCTGGCAGAATACTCAGGAATATATTTTAAGATAGAGGAACTTTAAGAGCTTGGCTATATGAACAATAATTTCCCCCATATCTATATTTTGGCATATTCTGTCCTGTGTAAATACTTAGTTATAAGTATTGTAAATAAGAAATAGTTATTTTATTTATAACCTCAAGCTTAAGAAATCCCAAAGACTGTTTACTCAGAGTTTTCAGTACGATATCCTTCTCTTTCTTTCCTTTCATGCAAGTACAGTATATACATAAAGAGTCAGAATCATGTTTCTCTGATTTAAGGAGGTATGTGTATGGGGGGGGGAGGGGAGGGGAGCTGTGACTGCAGTAGCAAGGATAGGGAGAAGTGGTGATACTAGGCTCCTTTTGCTAGACAACCTGAGGCTGGAGAAAGTCACCTACTCAAGGTCACAGTTTCCAGCAGACCATATCTGTTCCTAGGGAGTATTGGCACTTAGCACATTGATGCTAAAATGCACAACTTAATTCAGGGTATGCACTGGTAGGCACTGTTTTTTCTTCTGCCCCAGCTGACTCGAAGAATTACTTCTCCCTATTTCCCAGGCCCACCTCCCTGGATTCCCTTGTGCTCCACGCTGGTTGCTGCCTCCAGACTGGGTTGCTTAGCAACCAAGCTCTGCAGGCTTTCTAATAGACAAAGGCTTTTCCTTCCAGTCCAACTGCTGCACTAAGGCTCATTGTTGACAAGGGAACAGCTCCTTGCTGAGCATATTCTATAATCTGGAGGCTGCTTTGGAGACTTGGTGCTAGCAACTATATACATGTCTCCTCAACAGAGAGGTGAATGGAAGTTTTTTTGAGGACCAACTCGCTTTCCTTAGACTCTTTCCTGCGCTGATAGATGACTTTGCCTGCATTTCCACGTGGTCACTCTCCAGACATTGCATTACAGGAGGCATTCTGTTACAGGGGCATCTGAGTTCAGAGAATAATTCACATTGCCATCTTCTTGTCCCATGCAACCCCCCAAAGAAGTCATCTGATATTGCAAGATACACAAGCATGCAGTTGGAAATTGTTTCACGCCTATCTATTAAGGGGCTCAAATTCAAGCTCCGTTTCACTAGAAACCTTTGCATCCATCTCAGTTGATCCTACCATCGTCAAAGTCGGCAGAACAAGGAACAGTATTACCACTTACAAAAAGATGAGGAGACTTACCCCAAAGTAGAGATTTGAAAAGGAGTTGAAGCTTATTCTTTATGTCCAGAGTTCTCTGGCTATATCCAGGTGCTTGTTCAACTCTAGAACAGGTGAAATTGATGGCTTGCCTGCAGAGAAAGGAGGGCAGAGGGTCATTTTCTAAATTAGTAAATAAGCTTGGAGAAATGTAACAATTTATTCTGGGTTACTTAGCAAAGCTGTGACCTCCTTATCTTTCTGAAGCAAAGCAACCAACCATTAAATATTCCATTACTGATGTATCTGTGACTTTATTATGAGACAGCATGTGGGTGCATTTAGAAACACATGCAAGCAAAGAATTTTAAAGATAGATGATTGGCAAAATGCAATTAATATATTCCACTATTGGATATGGCAGAGTTTCAGAATCCATGTTTTCCAAGCAAAAGACAACATAAACTTAGGAGAATAAAAATTGTGTCTATTTCCCTTGCTTTTGTGTCTTCTGTATGACTCCATAGAGCCTTGCATACAGAAATCATATCATATATATTTACAAAACTAAAAAATACAAATAAAGAAAAATTAAGAAATCAGTGTGTTATCCAACATAGCAAAAAGAGCTCATGTTCCAGTTCCTACCTTGTATCATTTAGGTAGACTACACACCACCACCTTAGGTTCAAAATCTGGAAGACCTTTCTTGCATTTTAGTATTGCTAAAATCTTGAAATGTTTTCCAAAGAAGAAATAAAAGAGTTTCCTTGTGAAATAAGACTAGCCACTCAACTGTAAGGCCAGAGGTTGCAAGCTCAGATTGGGAGCAGGAGGGAGACTCAACCAAACTAGAAATGTCCTTTTAGCTCTCAGTATTTAATTCCTCTTCTTCTATTCACTAGTGTTCCATACTTGAATACAATGATCATCAAAGACATTTTGCTTGCCTAGTTCATAACCTATTATTGTCAGGACAAGTTCATCATAGCATAAGGCATAATAGTCAGACATAAAGTCTGGAGTCAGATTGACCCAGGTTAAGTAGTCTCTTTTCCTAGTGACTGCATGACCTTTAACCTCTCCAACCCAGTTTCCTCATAAGCAAAATGGAAATTAGCATAGCACCTGTGATAGAATCTGTTTGTGAACATTTAGTGAAGTAATGGTCCTAAAGCTCTTACATATGGCATATAGGGCTCAATAAACGTTAATCATTCATTTAAATAACAACATATTTGGCTTTATATATCTTTTTTTTAATTGGTTCATGTTTTTTGGCCAAGGTTCTAAGATGTCCCAAATTTCTCAGTCAAGAGTCCCAAGTACATTTCTAAGAAACATAGGTTCAAATAACATGTAACCGAACTTAGTACTTTTCTAGGTGCAGGGAGGAAATTCATGAGAAGCAGCACCTTTTCCGTAAAGGATTTGCTGTTGGCACCCCACTAGTTCCCTTCTCTTCCCACTCCCAGCACCTGGAAGGAGGAATTAGTTAGTGCACACTGTTCCTGCCTTGCCCTATGCTGGATGGGAATGCACCATGTTTTTCCATCACACGCTGGATTTTTCTGACACCATCTGTCCTAAGCCCATAGCACACAGTTTGCCTTGCTGTCACAACTCTATGTGAAAATGTGGAGAAGAAATGTGATGAATGATTCTGAGGAGTGTTGTTTACCTACCTGCCATGCACCACTGAGTGGTAGGGATGGGGCTGGGTTACCATACAGTCTTACCACACTGGAATTCTATGATTAGCCCTATCTAAGATGTCACAGAGTTGGAATGACAAAGACAAGGGCTGTTCCCAAGATTTTTAACCCAGTAAGGACCTGCTGCTACGAATCCCACCTTAGCCCTCATTTACAGAGGTCTTATTTCCACAGGCACTATACTAATTACCTTCCACATATAATGATCCTCCCAACACCCCCAAGAGGGAGATACTGTTATCATCCACATGTATAGTTAAGAAACTAGAGGCTTGTGAATATGAGTTAATTTTCTCCTAGTCACATCGCTAGCAAATATGAGTTGGTATGTGAACCTGAGTTCTCTTTCTCTAGACTCTCTCTACTCCCACCACTAAGAAGATTTTGTCTCAAAAAAAAGAAGATTTTTCCTCCTGGAGCTACACTTCTGTTTTGCTATTGTTGTAACCCTAAATTGGAATTAAGTTCATTAATGAAATACATTTACATACACACACTCCTCATACCACCTTAGGTCATGACTTGTAGGATCTCAGAAATATCATTGGTTGATGGTTTGTCAAATGAGGACAATAACCAGGGTGATCAAACAATTTGTCATCCAAATCAGGACCTGTGTGAGAGGAAAGGGGCCCTGCTGAAATTTTTGCTAGGACAACAGCTATAAATCGAGATCATCCTGGACAAATCGGACCATGTGGCTATCCTAGTTATAACCCTCCTCTATCCGTTTAATGTTATGAGTTTTCTCTGTAATAAATGCTAGAGCCAGTCTTAGAAATAGTTAAGTGGAACATTACAAATCAGAGCCATCTATCCTAAACACAAATCCAGAAACAGACTATCAGAATGACAACCTGGATGTCACCTGATTTTGTTTTCCCTTTTATAAATGCTTTGTGATCCCCCACCCCGATTGCTCAGCAGATGCTGCCTGATTTGTGCTCTGGCTAATGTCACTCATGACAAGAGCATTGCCAAATGCAGTGAGGTGTGAGTGACACCAGGAAAAATGATGAGCAAGGAGAATGGCAGCTGGCTGCATTTCCATCCTATAGATTTTTGATGAATCAAGAAGCATCCTGATAGAGAACCTCTGTACATGCTAGAAGCCAAGCAGGATGCCCTCATCCCAGACTATGAGATCTGAGGACCCTGAAGAGGTCTCCACTCTTGTGACAGGGCTGGAGGGTCCTGACTACAGGATGGGGGCTGGCAAACAGCATAGCAGCTGCAGAGTTATAGAAACACTGCAGAGAAGTGGTTAGGAAACGCAAGTGCTCTCTCACTCTGTGCTCCTCACTAGCTTTGGGACTTAGGTGAATTATTTATCATAGTTGAGACTCTATTAATAATAAACACACACTAAAGCTACCTTAATCAAAAACAATACAAGCAGGATACTTCCAAGATCCACAGGCATTTCATGGGAGCCAAGGGCAGGAACACAACACAGTCTCAAGGTTGTGGATAAAGGAGTTGAACATGCACTGCAGGCCTGGAAGAGAGCGCATGATTTCTTTCATTATTGCTTCTTTCTGTCAATCTGCTTCTTTCTCTTCTGTCAGATTTTTTCCTCCCATTCTGCCCGATAACCCATGTTTTAATGGTATAGGTCCAACCACCAGGAAAGACTGATACCCAGTTCTCATGCTCGTTTCCATGTTAAATTCCCAGCCAATGCCCTGATGGCCAGTGTGAGCTGTCTTCCCAAGGCTCCACAAGCATGCAGAGAGTATATAGCAATTTCAGATACTCTGCCTGACCCACTTCTATGACACAACAGAAGGTGGACCAGTTCCTATTTCAGGGGGATTGTTCATGAGCTGGGGTAATATTTTCAAAGTTAGCTTGTATAACCTTCATGTCCTCAATAGTCAAACCTGACTTATCTTCTGTCATGTGGTTTTAAGTCTTAAGTGATACCATGTACAGGAGAAAAAATTGTGGGAGGCAAAGGCTGTACATCTTTTAGGCACTAGCTTTATATTTAAGTCACCCTGAGAATGAGATGTAAAGCAATCATATTTAAGCCTATACAGTATCCTCTAGATTTACAACTTATAGTCCACCTTGCATAGATACTTGGCAGGTCAACGCCATTGCCAGAAAAAAACAAAACAAAAAACTTTCCTAATGCCAACATCGGGGGCTTAAAAGTTCATTGACAAGCCATAACCCTCTCTCTCTAAATTTGTAATTAATCTCTCTATTTGCATTATGTAAATGGTACATTGTATAATTTCATATTCATGCTTGTTATCATTAATAAACTCAGTTGTTATTTCTCTAACAGAGCTCTGAGATGCTTAATTATTAGAACTGCAAGCAGAACATAAGGGCTGCTGAAAGCATGAATCTTTTGTAATACTGACAGATTTTGTTCACAACCTGCCATAATGATTAATATTACTATTAATTTTGCCAGGCACATTGTCAACATGGGTACTAAGTATGAAGTAAGAAAGACTCCTTTGCCCAAAAATTAATTCTGCAAGGAATGCCACTAAAGAAGGAAAGGACACCCAACTCACTCAAGCCTGGAGATCATGCCAATCAATTAGCAAATCTCTACTGAGGCCTATGATGGGTGAAGACTCAACCATGTTGGCATGTGAACTAATATTCTGGGAGTAGTTTATTGATAGATTGATCCCTCTACTTGTGTCTGATCTGAACACGTCCTCCTCAACCTCCACAGAAAGGACTTTGTGAAAGGAGCATCAGGAGCTAGTTCTGACTCTGCAACCATGGGCCTCAAATCCCTCACCATCACAAGGCACGATTATAACATCTGCCTTCCCTGGATAGACCTGGAAGAGAGGGAATGCTCTACCAAGGAGAAGAGAAAAGTTGAAATTCAAGATTTCAGGCATGTTTTACCCGAGAAATCCCGAAGTGGTACATGCCTGGGCAAACATGAGCTAGCTTGCACAGAACCATTCATAAACTAGGTAGATCCAACACATGAGGCCTCTGCAGTCTCTCAGCTCTAATAAAAAGAGGGTACAGTATACGTGGTTCAATGGTGATACTACCTGAGAGAATAACATTTGTGGAAATGGGGAAGGAAAAGTGAGAGAGGGGAACTAAGAAAAGAGGAGGTAAAGGAATAAAGAAAGATAACAGTGAGCAGGTTCAGTTTAAAGAAAATAGCAAATTGAAAAGTGTCTTTTCTTTATACTCCTGAAGGTATATACCTGAAAACATACAGACAGAGACACACATAGGTACACATTTCCCCTACCCACAGGCACTGCATACAGGGTTGGGTAAAAGTAGGTTTACAGTTGTGAGTAGGTGAAGCACAGTTTATTCTTGTATTATTATTATTTACTCATTATTGTATTACTAGAGGCCCAGTGCATGAAATTCATGCACTGGGGGTGGTGTGGAGTGTCCCTCAGCCCAGCCTGCATACTCTTCAATTTGGGACATCCCTCTCACAATCCTGGACTCCTGGTTCCCAACTGCTTGCCTGCCTACATGCCTGATTGCCCCTAACCACTTCTGCCTGCCAGGCTGATCACCTCTTAACCACTCCCCTGCCAGCCTGATTAATGTTTAATGTTTTGCGAGTAATGAGTAAAATTGGATCCACCAGGGAGACTGTCAATGGCATACATTGGAACCTCTAGTTGGAACCGGCAAAAATAAAAATGTTTTACGTTGTTGTCATGTGTATGCCACTCATAAACGCAGTACATGTGCAAATTTTGTAATGTACCCCTGCACAAAGGAAAGTATTTCGAACGCTACCACACAGTGGCAGGAAAATGCCCACTTACAAAGTGTTAATTGCTCCTCTGCCAGCTCGGTCACCATAACTGCCCTCCCCTGCCATCCCGGTCACCCCTAACTGCCCTCCCCTACTGGCCTGGTTGCCCCTAAAGTCCCTCCCCTGCTTGCCTGATCGCCTACAACTACCCTCCCCTGCCAGCCATCTTATGGTGGCCATCTTGTGACAACATGGGGGTGGCAATCTTGTGACCACATGGGGGTGGCCATCTTGTGTGAGGGCACAATAGTCAATTTGCGTATTACTTCTTTATAAGATTTTCCATATGAACAACTGTAAGCCTACTTTTGTCCCACCCTGTATATTACACAATCTCCTCATCTTCCTTAGTATATACAACTCATGTGTCTAGGCACAGCATTAATACACTGCCAGAAACCATCACCACCACCCCCTACACACACACACACACACACACACACACACACACACACACACTACACCTCCCTGCATATTTCCTTTCATCCATGAGAGCAGCAACAGCATCTCAGCAAAGCTGTCTGACATAAGTGCAGAAATGGAGCATTCACACTTTAAAGACACACACAGAGAGGCTGTCTGACCAAGAGGCACTCAGAAAGACTTAGCCAAATGCCAACAGAAAGGTCAGCATGATCAACTCCAGCTTCCTGATGCAGCTGGTAATTTTTCGGTACTTCTAAAAATAGAATTGAGGATGGAAGAAATTGGGGTTAATGGCTGAGTACTATCATTAGCTGGATTGGTACCCATTTTAGAAAGGATATTTTACTGACATGTGTACCAAATGGTCCTATTCAAATGCTAGCTAAAATAGTATGTTATAGAAACTGAAATTGCTATCTTGCTAGATTCATCTCCCCAAGCGCACATAGGAATCAACTGCCACACAAACGTACAGGCACACACTTGAACATCTGTAATTGTCAAATATATCTCCCACTGCCCATATCCAGCACCAAGGGGTTAAATAGCCTTTTACTTCTATATTTGAAGATGGCGCTGCATAAAGCAAAAGGCCGTTGAGTTCACTTGAGAGCTACCATTTATTAAGAATTAACTATGTATATACTCTGTGCCAGCATCCTCACATTATCTCATGTAATCCTGCCAACAACTCTATAGAGTAGGTACTATTATTATATCCAGTTTGTGGATGGGGAAACTGAGAAATTATGCCAAGGATCTATTATGCATAATGTCATAAACAGTATACTAAGGAGGAGGGGGAGGTTGAATTTGAACCCAGGTGATCTAACTCTAGAATATTAAGCTAAGATGGGGATCTTTCATTAACATCCCAGCTCTCAACTGGTAGTAACTGTCTGTAATGCCACATAGAGAAGTGCTTTAATGTATCTGGGCTTGACATGAAGGAGTCCTGGAGTTAGTGGATGAAGTGCAGACACGCACAGTCAGTATTTGCAACACTGGCATTAATTCCAGAAGGTAAGCAACCACTAACACATGTGTGATCACACTAAGACATGTATGATCTTGCCCAAAAACAAAAAGTGAGAAATCAAAGACAATGTCACTACTTGACAACATTTTTACAGGTTTGAACACATGTTGAGGAGCTCCTAGGACAGTGAGAGATAATTAGAACAGCTTAAAAGCCTGAGATCTTAGATTATTATCCTCTATTTTATGACACGGTTATATGGCAGCAATCTTTGTCTTTTACTTTCCTCATCCCCATGTCTACTACTGGAAATAACAACGCAATGACCAACAGAGCTCTCTGGTGTGCTTACAATAGTGGAGATGAAATGCATGTCCAAAAGTCATATGACCCTTACCGTGAATTTCCATACTCAAAAAAAAAAAATTCAGTGGGAAAGAAAAGGAAAGGGCAATTGAAATTTTATCACTTAATGCTCAAAATGTTTCTGGGTCCTACCAGTCCAAAAATGTAATCATGTGCCCACCTTCCTAAAAGAATAGGCTGGGTAATAGTGAACATCGATATGGGTAAAGAGAGTTCTCTGTGCCAATGTAATCTTTACAACAACTTCCACAAGCCCTGGTATAAAATTAGCCAAAATCACCCAGCCATTCTGAGCAGACCCAGAACTACTATCTCAAACTGCTAAAACCAGCTTATTTTTCCCATGGCCCTGAGTATGCTTTGGGGGGGATGGAATGCACCAAGCATGTCTCCATCTCTCTTATAACCAACAGTCTATGGGCTGATGACTGGCAAGAAAGAGGGTGTGGACTCTAACCTGAGACTGTTGGCACTCAGCCTGGCTTCATTTGAATCACATTCTCAACTGACAGAATTAACCAGCCACGGAGACTGAGTTCACTGAACAGGAAAAATGAGGTTGCCAAAAAAACAAGCTCATGCAATCCAAGTCTGTGTTGAATAGAAAAACAGCTATTTATTTAGTCCCTGTCTTGCTTCAAGGAAGATAAGCAAGATTTTGAGACCTGGAAAATGGTTACCATGTTTTACCTAAGACTGAAAAGTTCTATCACATTGAAGAGGGATTCAATTTTTTAAAAATATATTTTATTGCTTTTTTACAGAGAGGAAGGGAGAGGGATAGAGAGTTAGAAACATCGATGAGAGAGAAACATCGATCAGCTGTCTCCTGTAAACCCCCCACTGGGGATGTGCTCACAACCAAGGGACATGCCCTTGACTGGAATCAAACCTGGGACCTTTCAGTCCGCAGGCTGACGTTCTATCCACTGAGCCAAACCAGTTAGGGAAGGATTCGATTTTTTTTATGTAATTTTAGAGAACAGCATAGGACTGCTAGGTGGAAGTTCCAAAACCTAACTAAAAATTATAAAATGATACTTATGAAGTAGTGAGTGCCACTAATATCTGAACTGTTCAAGAAGAAGCACATTTACAAATCTCTCTATAAATGCTTAATGTCAGTTGGCCAAAAGGGACTTATAAAAATCCTACATTCAACCAACTCAGAACCATATACATTCACTTTAACTAGGCACCAGTTTGAAAGACTGGCTATGCTTTGTTTCCTAAGCACTAGACATCATGAGGTAGGAAGGGGAGTGAGGGTTTTTCTACAAAAAAGCCAAAGGGGCCCTGGCCAGTTAGGTAAGTGTTTAGAACATCTTCACACAGATGAAGAGCACCAACCTCAGTTGCAGGTTAGAACCCTGGCCCTGGTTGGGGTGTGAGTGGGAGGCAACCAATCCATGTTTCTCTCTCTGTCCTCTCCCCCCCCCCCCCCCCCCCCCCCCCCCCCCCCCCCCCCCCCCCCCCCCCCGCCCCTTCACCTCTCTCTTCCACTCTACAAATCAATGGGAAAAAATATCCTCACTCCTTGGTTGAAAAAAAGCCACAGGATTTTTTTTTCATCAAAATTAAGGAAAGTGGAAGTATGTCACCTTACTGAATGAACCACAATGGTTAAGATGATATCACCTATTTTAATCATTAGAGGACTTACTTTCATTTTTCTCTATATAAGAAGGGAAAAAAAGTTCCATCCTTACCAACTTCTGAGGTTCTGAGCTATAGATTATACTGTCAGCCATTCAGAAAAATTGGACAATAGCAAATCATTTTTCACAGGTGGAACATTAGCCCAGCTCCTTTGCCTTGAAAGGGGCTTCAGGAGCAACCCCAGTACTCCATCCTATTCTCTCTTTATGAATTCTAAAGCATTGTCTTTGCAAAATTAGCCCACGTGATCAAGCTATTTGTAATGTAGCTGGTGACCTCATCTTCCTCCCCACAGTTAAATATCTTATTATACATGGAAAGAAAAGAATGAAGCTACTTTTTCATCTGCTCTGCGATTTCCAGATTTAAAAAATAAATAAATCTTTCTGCATTTCAGAAGGGTTTGTATCAGATTTCCTTTGCCTTACTTTGCTGATACAGCAGGAGACACAATAGCTGTGTGGGGCAATTTTCTAGCCAACTTGCTGCACCTGAGCAATGCAGGATGAGCGATTTACTCAAAATTCAGTATCACTTCTGTCTGCCTGTCCAGATGAGTAAGATCATGGCTCATTCAGAGAAGAGGACAATAAAAATAACAATGACTTAAAAAAGTAAAAAATATATATATTTTTTTCCTTGTAGTAGGTACTGAACATGTTTAGAAGACTACAAGTAAAACCCCAATAAGAAAGTCTAATACTTTAAAGGCCCAGGCTGATGGGTGAAAAGGCTGGGGATGAGGCAGTAGAAGGTATAGTGAAGGTAACCAGTTGGAAATGCTGTGTCCTGCCTAAGCATAATGCAACTCAGTGACAACAACCTCACTAAGAAAATAATAAAAAAGGTGGCTTAACCAAAGACTTGAATGACTTCAGCTTGTAGACTCCCATTTGAGATGAAAGGGTCTTTCACGATCACCTGACTCAGTGGTTTTCTACTTTGATATCATGTTCAAATCCTTGGAGAGCTTTTAAAAACTAACACAACCCTGGGCCCCACACCAGGTCAATTAGATGAGCATCTGTAGAGGTGAGAACCAGGCATCTCACCAGGTGATCATAATACAAAGCTGGCCCTGAGAAAACAAGATGAGAAATGAAAGCTGAAAGAAGTTAAGGACATATCAGTGCTCTGCAGGCAGCAAGTGCTGCCTTAATTATCAATGAGTAAGGGCCTAAGCTCCACCATAGAAGACGCCTTGAAGAAAATGCACAGGGAAAGTGTCAAAAGGGAAAAGTTTTCAAGACTTTTATTGATTACAGCATATATTTGTCTAGCTGGAAATTTAGTTGCCGTGATCGTTCAATGCATCTTCTTCTTCATACCTACAATGTGCCAAAAACAGCTAAACATTTAACATACATTTGTCTTTATATCCTGTAACAATCTAATCTAATAAAAGAGTAATATGCAAATTAACCATCACTCCAAGACACCTAATACATGCCCATCAGCCAAGTCACACTTCTAGCCAATCAGAATGGCTGTATGCAAATTAACCCAGCCAAGATGGCAGCCAGCAGCCACAGCTGGAACAAGTAAGAGGCTTGCCCCAGCAATGCAGGAAGTTAAGGTTCCTGTCTGCGTAGGCTGACTTAAGGCAACAAAGTTTCAATTATAGAAGATAAATAAACCCCAGAGACCTGCTTCCAGCCTTGGGCTCAAGGAAGCGCTGAGAGCCTGGGTTGTCAGGAGCAACCTGACCTGGGCTCTGGTTAAAGCAACAAAGTTTCAACTTTAGAAGTTAAATAAATTCCAGCTAGCCTTGCTGCAAACAGCCATCAACCCCTCACCCAGGCTGGCCAGGTACCCCAGCAGGGACCCCCTCCCAGAAGGGGCTGTGGCCAGCCTGAAAATAGCCCTCAGCCCCTCACCCAGGCTGGCCAGGCATGCCAGTAGGTGGACATCTCCTGAGGGGTTCCAGACTGCAAGAGGGCACAGGCCGGGCTGTGCACCAGGCCTCTAGTTAAAGAAATAAAGACACACTGATGCAGAGATAAATTATATTTCCAAGTACACAAAGCTAGTAAATTTCAAAAGATAAATTAAAATCTATCCCTTTTTTCTTGGAGGTAAAATGTATATGAAGAGAAATGGACAGATATCAGTGTACAATTACATGAGTGTGGCGACTGGATAAGCCCATATAACCAACAGTGCAATCAATATGTACAAAATCCCCGTTCCCTAAAAAACCTCCCCATACCCCCTTTCCAGGCATTTCACCCCTCATAGGCAATGATGGTTCTGATTTCTATCACCATGAACTAGAACTTCATATAAATAAAATCAGACAGTGTGTTCCCATTTTTTTCTTACATGATTCTTGCTCAACATAATTTTTTTTTCAAGATTCATACATATATTTCCAAGTATCAGCAGTCTGTTGCCTTTAGGTAGTGAGGAGTATTCTTTTGTATGAATAGATTGATTTGTTCACTCATTGTCCTGTTTATGGCCATTTGGCTATTGTTAGTAAAGTGGTATTGTTGTGTGTTTTTGTTGTTGTTTTTTGGAGGCTATATAGTAGTAAAGCTGCTATAAACCTTGTTCAAATCTTTTTATGAAAATATATGTTCATTTCTCTTGGGTAAATACTTAGTGGTGGAATTTCTGGGTTAGTAAACATACAGATATGTGTTTAATTTTAGGAGCAACCACTAAACTGTTTTCTAAAGGGGCTGTTCCATTACATGAATGCTTCCCTGAGCAATAGGAGGTTTCTGGTTCCCCCACACTTCCTCTCTTCACCACCATTTGTTGTTACCATGATGAAAAGGTATTACATTGTGGTTTTAGTTTGCATTTCTCTGTTAACAGCTGGAATCAAGAACTTTTTCAGGTGCATATTCACCAATCATATATCTTTTTTTGTGAAGAGTCCACATCTTTTGCCTAATTGTAAAAAAAAAAAAAAATGTTTGTCTTTGTATTTTTGGCTTGCTCTGTATTTATTCTGGATCGAGTTCACTATAAAATATTCTCTGCAAATATTTTTCCCCAGATTATAGATAAATTTTTCAGTTTCTTTCAATAAGTACAGGGTTTGTGTATCAGTTTTTATAGTTACTGCTTTTCCTTTCATCTCTAAAAACCTTTGCCTACCCAATGATCATAAATATATTATTCTATGTTTACTTCAAAAGCTTTAAGGTTTTAGCTTTTATGCTTAGGTCTATAATTTATCTAAAGTAATTTTGTGGCTGGTGTGATGTTGTGGTTGAGATTCATTTTTTCCATATGTTTATTCAGTTATTGCAACACCATTTGTTAAGACTTTCCTTTTCTCATTGAATTGCCTTTGAACTTTTATTGAACAATAAAACATATAGTTAATACATGTATTAACTATATGTGTATTGATCTATTTCTGAACTCTACTTTGCCCCATTAATCAACTAGTATAACCTTCTTAATACAATCCTGTCTTGATTACTATAGTTTATAAATCTTTATATCAAGTAATGTAATTCATCTGACTTTGTTATTATTCAGGATGTCTTTGAATGTTGTATATGCTTTGCCTTTTTATATATTTTAGAAAATGAGTATCTGTTTCCACACAAAAGAATACATGAAGTTGGGAGAACCAAAATGGCAGCATAAGGCGTATACCTGAATGCGCAGCCTCTCACAACCACATAAAAAAATACTATAAAGCTAAACGGCCATCCTCCAGAACCAAGGGAGTGAAAGCTTTACAACTAGAAGGCAAGAGAAGGAGTGCATTGAGACTGACTAGAAGTTCTTGGCACCAAAACAGAGAGGTACAGACACACGTGAAACGGTGGTGGCACAGGCAAATGGTGGTGGCGGCTGCACCTGGGTCCAAGGCTTGGAAGGGGATTACAAGCTCCAGGTCACACTGAATTCATTGCAGGCTGTCTTGCAATGGGGCAGAAGATGAGTGGTATTCTAGCAGAGCTGTTCACAGCAATCACTGACGCAGAGCTCTGAGACTCGGGGACTCAGGAGCGTGCAGATGCCAGGGCATGGAGACATCAAAATGGGGAAAAGCCACAGAGACAGCTGAGGGGCAGCCATTGCTGGTTGCTCCACCCCAAGGACTCTGAGACCCTGCCCCACCCAACTTACAACCCCACCCAAGCTGTGCGCCTGTTTGCCTGCAGCCTAACCTAACAGACTGCAGCTGGGACAAAGAACTTCAAAAGTTCCAAACCCCAAACAATGAGAAAGGCCTGGAGGTCATTTCTTCCCAGTGATATCAACAGCAATCAAGACTTAACTACAAAAAGACTGTGCACCCAGCCCTCAAAGGTGTACACCAAGAGTATCGACCTCAGGTGATTCAGGAGGCTGAATCACTGAACCCTATAGGACACCTAGCACAGAAATCCACTCTATCAATGCAGGGAAGCAGCCAAAATGCAGAGACAAAGAAACAGATCACAAGTGACAGAAATGGAGAAAAGCAAACGACTGGATGTAGAGTTCAAAACCACGGTTATAAGGTTTTTCAAGAATTTTCTAAAGACTGCTGATAAATTTAATGAGACACTCAAGGATATGAAAAAGGACTAGATAGAAATTAAGCATACACTGACTGAAATAAAGAATAATCTACAGAGATCCAACAGCAGACTAGAGGATCACAAGAATCAAGTCAAAGATATGAACTACGAAGAAGCAAAAAACCAGAAAAGCAAAAACAAAAAAGAATCCAAAAATATGAAGATAGTGTAAGGAGTCTCTGGGACAACTTCAAGAGTACCAACATCAGAATTATAGGGGTGCCAAAAGAAGAGAGAGAACAAGATACTGAAAGCCTATTTGAAGAAATAATTACAGAAAACTTCCCCTACCTGGTGAAAGAAGTGGACTTACAAGTCCAGGAAGCACAGAGAATCCCATACAAAAGGAATCCAAAGAGGACCACACCAAGGCACATCATAATTAAAATGCCAAGAGAAAAAAACAAAGAGAGAATCTTAAAGCAGCAAGAAAAAACAGTTAGTTACCTACAAGGGAGTACCCATAAGACTGTCAGCTGATTTCTCAACAGAAACCATGCAGGCCAGAAGAGAGTGGCAAGAAATATTCAAAGTGATGAATAGCAAGAACCTACAACCAAGATTACTCTACCCAGCAAAGCTATCATGTAAAATTGATGATCAAATAAAGAGCTTCAGAGATAAGAAAAAGCTAAAGGAGTTCATCACCACCAAACTAGGATTATTTGAAATTGCTGAAGGGCATTCTTTAAGAAGAGGAAGAAGAAAAAGGTAAAAATAAAAATTATGAACAACAAAGTGACAACAAATACATATCTATCAACCAGTGCATATAATAATTAAGTCAACAGAAATATCTGATGAACAGAATAAACTGGTGAATAGAAGTAAGGGCATAGAAAGAGAATGGACTGATAATTCTCAGGGGAAAGGGGGTGTGAGGGGTATGGGAAGAGACTAGACAAAAATCTGACATCTATGGATAAAGACAGTGGTGGGGGTAAGGGAATGGGGTTGGCGGGGAACTAGGTGGAGGGGAGCTATGGGGGTTAAAAAATAAAGGAACATCTGTAATAATCTGAACAATAAAGATTTATTAAAAAAAGAATACATGAAAGTTTTTTTTGAGATTGTGTTTAATTGAAACAATATTGAATTTCCCAGTTCATTAGCACATTATTTTCATCAAATTAGATCTTCTTTAAATTTCTTAGGAATATTTTAGAGCTGTTAGTAGAGAGGTCTGACAGATCTTGTCATCAAATTAATCCTTAGATTTTATGAGTACCTTTTATGCTCTTGTAAATGTTATATTAAAATTTCATTTTCCAAGTGTTTGCAGCTCATAAAAGTACAACTCATAGAAGTACAACTTATTATTTTATATTGATATTGTCACTACTGAGTACCTATAATGTGCCTGAAACTGAACTAAACGTTCTTTGCTAAAATTGTTATAGCAATCTATTTATAAGACAAGGCAATTGAGGCAGAACAAAATTAATTATATAGCCAAGGACATAAGGCAAATCAAGTTCCAATGCTGAATTAAAACCTAAGTCTTTTTAATGTTAATTATTATGCCTAAAGCACTGCTTTGTTTATGTCACAACATGGGGGCCTCAAGCATCGTATTCTGGAGGGTTTAATCATACCAGTCATGGATTTCCATAGTAGATTCTTGAGTAGAGAAATAACATTTTAAAGAGATGGTCTAAGGAGTCTACACAGATGGAAGTGGAAAGAATGAAGGGAATGGGGTGAAGAGAGACAGACTTACATATTGTCAAACATCTCACACACTGCCACCTCCAATTTTCTATTTCTTTAAGTCCACCAAGAGTGAAGTTTCATGCAGTCACTTTGGAAAACAGTTTGATAGTTCTTCAAGTGATTAAACATAGAGTTTTCATAGGACCTAGAAATTCTACTAGTTACGTACCCAAGAGAAATTAAAACTTGTAATCAAAAGATAGAAATAATCCAATGTCCATGCACTGAGGAATAGATGAGCAAAATGTGATATATCCAAATAATAAAATATTTTTACCTTAAAAAGAAATGAATGTTATAAAACATGAATAAGCCTTGAAAATATTATGCTAAATGAAAAGGGCCAGTCACAAAATACCACATATTATATTATTTCATTAATATGAAATGTCCAGAATAGGTAAATCTATATAGACAGAAAGTAGATCAGTGATTGCTTAGAGCTAGGAGTTGGGAGACAGAAGACCAATATATAACTGGTATATGATTTCTTTTTGAGGTGATGAAATGGTTCAAAAATTGACTGCAGTAATAGTTGCATATATTGCTAAATATACTAAAAACCACTAAATTCTACCCTTTTTTTTTAAATGTTAAATTTATTGGGGTGACAGTGGTTAATAAGATTATGTAGATTTCAAGACCATATGTTGGGACACAAAACTAGCCTCAACAAATTTAAGAAGATTGAATCCTACACTTTATTTTTTTTTAAATATTTTTATTGATTTTAGAGAGAGGGGGAGGGAGAGGGCTAGAAAGATAGAAGCATCAATGGGCTGTCTCCTGCACACCCCCTACTGGTGATTGAGCATGAAACCTGGGCATGTGCCCTGACTGGAATAGAACCAGTGACCTCTTGTTTCATGGATCGACACTCAACCACTGAGCCACACAGGCCAGGCAAATGCTACACTTCGAATGTGTGGATTGTATAGTATGTGAATTATATCTTGACTAAGCTATTAAAATGAAAAGAATTAAGTCCCTGATCTTTTTCACAGCCCAATGCCTGCCACCTAATTGATGCCCAATAAACACCTGTAAAGAAAGAATAAATTCACTAGTCACAGGCCCCATTGTATCCAGGTACTGGGCTACAAGAGGGAGAAATGTTTTAAACATATGAATAAAATAACTCCCTTCCCCTTATTTATTCAACCATGTAATAAATCACTCAGAACACCACTTACTGGTCTAGGCTTCATTTAACTAAACCCTTTACATACTTGGGGACTCTTTCTGGAGTACTGTTGCCATCCATTACTGCTGTCACTTTCAGCACCGCTTTGCACTGCCTTTGCTAGGTCACCTTCCTTTCCCCAGCTTGTTTCTAATAGAGTTCTAGAAAGCAACCTTGAGAGGCTGACAGATGATAAGATCCAGGGAAGCAGAAAAGGATATGGCTAGGCACCACAACAGAGCTACAAGATCAGTAACTACAACAACTAATCTTGTATCCCTCGACATACTTGCCTTCCTAATTTTCAACTAACAAAAAAGAAAATCTATTGACTGCCTCAGTAGGGAGTACTGCAATCTACATCACAGATATGGGTCATGCATCCTTTTCCCCAGAGAGAATAAAATGCAATATCACTCATGCTGTTTTGTGTTTGTTTCTTGCTCTTTTAAGCCCTTTTAATCCTAAAGAGTTATAAAAGAAAGGGACCTTAGAAATTCTTTAGTCTTGTGCTTTCCAAACATTACTGTGACCCACCTGAGGTATTTTGTATGTATTTTAAATTCATCTAAGCAGAGGTCTCTTTTAATAAAAGGGAAGTGCTTTTACAAAGAGCATATTCCCAGGGGCCATTGCTTCCTGGTCTCCCTTCTCCCCTCCAGAAAGTCTTTCTCAATGCTGTATTTCACTACTGACTGCAGAGTCTCAGGCTTCATCACACCTCCTCTCAAATACCTTCTTGTGCATTCTTCTCTATTTGCAAATGTGAGGAGTGGGGTGGGTAGAGAGTCAGCAGAACTTCATTTGGCCAGCTGGTCTAAGGAGGTCTGTGCAGCAGTGCCAAGATGCAAGTCCTAGGGAAGGAGGCTAAGAGCCTGCCACATCCCATTTGTTTCCTTCAAAGGCCACTGCACTGGCTGTAGAGAGATGTCTGGCCAACTATGTCCAAGGATGTTTACTCCACATTCACTCACAGATGGCTTTACCAAGTGCTACAGCAGAAAGTAGACTTCTTCCCAAAGCCTCCACTTCTAATAACTAGGTCACTAGTTAGCTGAACAGATATTATATTATATATAGCTGAGCAGATATTATCATTGTGATTTGTACTGTTACAGAAGAGCAAAGAAATGCCAAGCATGCTTCTTGGAGAAAGGGAAGGAGTCCTTTTATTAAATACTAGGGGGCCGGTGCATAAAAATTTGTGCACTTGTGGTGGGGGGGAGTCCCCCAGTCTGGCCTGTGCCCTCTCGCAGTCTGGGACCCCTTGGGGGATGTCCACCTTCTGGCATGCCTGGCCAGCCTGGGTGAGGGGCTGATGGCTGTTTGCAGGCTGGCCACAGCTCCCATTGACCCAAAGTCCCATTGAGGCTGGCTGGAAGCAGGTTTCTGGGGTTTATCCTCTATAATTGAAACTTGGTTGCTTTGAGCAGAGGCCTAGGCAGGCAACGAAGCCTCCTGTTTGCTCTAGCTCTGTGGCTGCTGGCCGCCATCTTAGCTGGGTTAATTTGCATACAGCCACTCTAATTGGCTGATGGGCATGGCTTGGCTGGTGGGTGTGGCTTAGGTGTCTCAGAGTGATGGTTAATTTGCATATTACTCTTTTATTAGATTAGATTGGTTAACCAATGGACCCTGGGAAGGATTTTCCAAATCAGAGAGAGCAATACACAGAGGTTTCACTTTTTATAAGCCTCTGGGGTCTTTGTTTTGCAGATATGGTTCCATCCCTTTGAATGCCCCCAGGTGCAAGGCCACATCTCACTGTACTGGTGCCAGGACAAAAACCCCCGCCTCCTCTCAGGGCAGTGCTTTGTTTGGTTTTTATGGACTGACAAGCCTTGCAAAGACCAGCTTCATCCTCAGTACCAGCTTGGCAATGTAGACAACACTTAAAACACCCCATTCAAGCCTCATACCAACCCTGTAAGGTAGGCATTATCCCACCTCTCATTCTACAAATGCTTAACCCAAGGTCACACAACTGGCAAGAAATGGACGTGGTATTAAAATCCAAGTAGAGTCTGACATCACAACCTATGTTCTTCCCCACCAGGCTATAAAAGCTAATGGAGCTAATAATATTGTTTTTGAGGATAACACCACCAACAATAAGAAAATACAACCAGTATGGCAAGTGCTTTCTACACACAACTTCTTTGAACCCTCGCAGCTCTTCATGAGATGTGATATCAATATCTTACCTGAAGCTCAGAAGGATTGAGCTTAGAGAGGTCCAGCAAAGTTCTCAGTGCTACGCAGTTGAGACAGCACCAGTATGGGACCCGTTCTGACTAGTTCTAGCAACTGAGCTCATACCAGTTACTATCGCTAGCATCCTATTTTCAAGGGAAACGGGGGCTCAGAGAAGGAAATCTCCAGGCCCCTATTTCCATAATAAAGTCCATTTAATATTGACATCTTCCAAGCCTGGTTACCAACTCCTCTAAAAGTGCCCTTTTCTTAGCACTGTCTATGAGAACACATAACCTAACTTCATTTCAAGAAGTAGAGGAGTGTTCTGAGAAACAGTGGGAGACAGAGTGGCCTCAGAACCAGAAAATAAGAATGGAGCCATCCATTAGCTGCTTCACTTTGACCTAGACACTGAACTTGCCTCAGGCCCCTCCTCTTTCACTAGGGAGCTTATTATATGATTGGGAAGTTTTGCCTCTGAGGACTATTCCAAGACAGTGTGTAGGCAAGAGCTGAATTAGGTTGTAAAATATTAATTGTTATCATTTAAGCCTGAATAGATCTTTATGGGTCAAAGTAATAAAAAGTGCCTTAATTGAGAAGGTGGCACCTAAGGTTGGCTCTAAAATATCTGAGAATAATAACTACATATTTTTTACCATGTTCTTACTCTGCATCAAATCCTGAGATGGGTAATTTATATGAATGATTTCAGTTTACTGTAAGGAAAACTCATACATTTACTATTATTGAAACTCCTATTCTAGAAAAATAGAACTTGGGGCCCAGAGAGGTGCAAATTAAAGAGCTGGTAGGTGCATAGTGCATTTAAACTTGGGGATTTAGCCTCCATCACTGCCTCTTGGGATAGACTGAAAAGACAGTTATGGGGATGGCTTCAATGAAAGCAAGAGGCATCCAGGCACCAGGCACCGGTGGAGTGAAATTCTCTGCAGCAACTAGCAATACATGTGTTCCACAATATAGAATGTGGTATTTCAGACCCTATAATGATACCCTGGTTGTATCTGTGCTTTCAGGGAGGGCAAGTATCATCACCACTGTGCATCTGAAAGGGATGGAAGTACTCTCAAGGTCATTTATGTAACCACCTCCTTCTCCCATGGCAGAGCTTCTTCCTTAATCCCTTGCCTTGAAGCACTATTTGAATTCACGGACATCTGGGCCTCAGTTAGTAATTGCTCAGTCTGCCTTACATATATCTGCTTTATAGACCACAGATTGAAATAAATAAGGGTGCCAAGACATATTAAAGTTCTTTCAGAGACAGCAAACTTCATGTATATACAAGTTATCGGAAATCTACCATCAAAGGCTTTGGACAGTAACATAAACACATAACCAAATGGAAATTGAAATGCAAGGCCTTTCCTGTCCAATGAAACATAAAAGCTGGAAGAAGCCTTGGGAGTCAGGTCATTCAAACCACGCATGTTACAGACAGGAAAACCAATTGAGGATGTAAGAATAGAATGACTTGCACAAGATTCCACAGGTGGCCATTCTGAACCTAGTCTCACACCCAGTCTCCAGACTTGCAATTCACGGCTCTTTCTATCTTACTATGCTGCTCCCACCCTCACTTCACTATTAGGTCTAACCCATTGCTTCTCATGAGAATTACTCTGAAGCCACAGTCTCTGAAACCATCACTTTTTAAGCCTTTGTCCCTCGTTAAGACATTCTCTTTGCTGACCTTTTCACCTTGGGCACACTAGGTTCTCAACCTTCCTAATGTCACGACCCTTTAATACAGTTCCTCATCTTGTGGTGACCCCCAACCATAAAATTATTTTCGTTGCTACTTCATAACTGTAATTTTGCTACTTACGAATCGTAATGTAAATATATGATATGCAGGATGTATTTAAACGAACCCTGTGAAAGAGTCTTTTGACCCCCAAAGGGGTCGTAACCCACAGGTTGAGAACCACTGCCTCAGAGGGAGTCACTGGAGGGTTCTCATTAACTCACAAGATGCTGATGTAGTGACTCCTGCAGCTGCAAATGTGCCCATCCTACTGAGCTGGCCCTGGTTACACCAGGCAGAATGGGCTCCTCTTTAACAGAAAGCCTAAGAGAATTTGAAACAGGGCAAGTATGTGGAGAAGGACTAGCCTGCTGTGAGCTGAACAGCTTCTCAATATAAAAACCCATTTGATTTCACATAATGGAGGCTGAGAGGGCTCAGAGTGAATGATGGTTGAGTTCATTTACATTTTAAATGAACACAACATTTGCCTAAGAGCAATGCTTCCTCCCAATAATGGAATCTGAAAAGCATAGCACTACTTTCTCTCTTTTTTCCTTAAAGCAATAAACAAATATATGTCTGCTCTCCAAACTATTGCTATCTATATATCTTTTAAGCATAAAATCAAGATTGTACCTTCAAGGAATGGCTGATCTGAGACACAGAAGCATTTCCACATGTTAATAGACTGACTCATAGGATTCTCTTTATTTAAGATGTAAAGAATTCTCACTGGGACAGACTCCCCAGCCAGACCTCCAGCTCCCCTTCCCTAACAGGGGGTGAGAGAAAAAGTTAACATTGGCAAGAATGATTCCGCAGATGTTTCAGTTATTTCCAAGGTAATTCCATAGAGAAAAATCCCTTCCCTTTGAGATGCCCAAGGCCACATGAACTGAGTGTGCTCCACCACAGAGCATGGGTCACTCAATGGGATTTCATTACAATCATCTGAAGACACCAAGGCTAAATTTTATGATGTGTGAATTATATCTCAATAAAGCTGTTTTTTAAAACAAACAGGATCCAGTGTCTAGTAAATGCTGTATTAAAGATAGTCATCATTATCACTATTTTTATTAGATACATATTTTATTACAGATCATTTTTCTACTGTGAGAAGAATGAATTGTTTGGGAGAAATTAGGTAAGAGTTGACAGAGTACCTTAATGCAAAAAAAAAAAAAAATGGTGACTTGAATGAGGTGACTGTGAAGATGGAAAGAAGTAGCAGGATTCAAGATATATTTTGAAGCAAAGTACCCATGGTATAAAACAGGTGTGGGAACGTTTAGCCAGTGGGCCATATAAGACCCAAGAAATAATTTTGTCTGGCCCTCCTAAGGCATTAGGGGTGAGTTAATTAAATGTTTGACCAAATATAGCAGGCTATTTATTAAGTTGATACTCTTGTATGACCTGCAAATTATGTTATAAATATCCAAATGGCCCTTGGCAGAAAAAAATTATTCCTTGACCCTGGTGTAATAGAAAGTGTCACAGGATAATAAGAAGCTAGGAAGACTCCTGGGCAAGTAGAATAGAGAAACTAAGACAAGAAAATTAAACATGGCCAAATAGTTTTGACAGATTTTAGCCAGCTTGCAGCAAGACCTTATCTTCCCCAACCAAGGACACTTGAGAACAAATGGTTAATACTTCTCCTCTCTAACCAGAGAACGCATATCTTAAATCACCCTGGAACTGCTAAGGCAGGAGGTTGGGGAGGAGAAAGGAAATAAGGGAGAGTTTTCTCTCACCCACTAAACAAAGAAGTCAGCCATCTTGGGGAAGGGGGGAAGGGGAAGTTTATCTCCATTGCTAAGCATAGAAGCCCGTAGTCTTAGGGCTTGCCAAGATAAAATTTACCAGATGTTCTTACAAATTCTTGGAAAGCCACAACAAAGTAAAACGGGGACCTTGAAATCTAGCCTGTGCCCTAGATATCCAGCAGAGAAACCCTGAAACCTATACACAGAAAAGTACAAAATTATAAACATCTACTAGGCAGGGCACTCAGATTAGTTGAGTGCCCACCTGTGCTCCATGCCAGGTGCATTTTGATAAAGTTGTTTGCCACACTTCCTTAATAAGTTTGCTTGCTTTACTACAATGCTACTGGTCAGTGTGACTCCTTTGAAATCTTTCCTATGAGACTGACAAGAATGGAGAAGGAAACAGCCCTATCCCTTTGAACTCAGGGGGCTGTCTGATAACATCTTTTCTGGTGCTCCTGGTGAACCATAACAGAAGCACCATGCTTGAGTAGGATTTCCAAGTGACTAAATGCCTATAATGATCCTTAGTGAACAAATAACCGCCAATTCCCCCAGGAAATACAGCTGCTAGTAATTGAGACTGAGTATAGAGATTATTTTCTTTTCCTGTCCAATAGTTGACCCAAAAGTTTTCTCAATCAGATACTTCTAGAGCTTGAAATAAAAGTTAAAAGACAACATTTCTTCAAGCTGATAGGTCTAAAGGTTTCCACTGGGCTAGTTCTTGAGGACTTCCACATTGAAGAAGTACAACTTAAAGGAGAGGAACCAATTTAGGACCATGATCCAAGGGAGGGTGGTTGCCTTTCTTGTTCAGCAAATATTGATTGATTAGATCTTGAAATTCAAGTAAAGAATCAGAGTGAGTGAGCGGTTGGTTCATGCTGCAATTAGCAAGGGAACATTAAGCCCTCAGTTCATAAGGAGGAGACAGCTACCCAAATGCATGGAATTCCAGGCCATTTCCTGTCAGCTGTAAATGTAAGGCATGGTATTGAGAGCCTTCAGTGATTTCCATGAAATGGTCTAAGTTAGCTGAAGTGGGCTGGACAGGTAATAATTAAGAACACAGAGTTCTTGTCCTCCACTGAATGATCCTCAGGGGGAAATGCCTGAATTGAACCATAATGGATTGATGATTATGTCTAAAAATTAGGGGTTGAAAAATGCCCCTACCAAATTAGGCATTAAAAATAAAGTCATCCCATATATGACTTTTGAAGGTAATGAGAATGAGATAATGAGATAATTAGTGCTAATAATATTCTAAGCTGTGCAAATTACTTCATATTCAGTTTCATTTTAACTGCACTACTCCAATATTATCCACATTTTGAGAGAACCAGCATACCAGTTATTAAGTGGTGGAGTTGGGATTCAAATCCATACTATCTTATTCTAGAACAGGTAAAAGGTACATTCCCAATGATAATCACTGCTTTCTTTTAGTTCAATATGAAGATATACAAGATGATGGCATGTTGAGCCCCTTCATATCTTTTGACCAACCTCAATAATTTCTTCAGCTGATTTTTAAAATATATATATTTTTTATTTGAGAGGAAGGCAGAGGGAGAGAGAGAGATTGAAACACCAATGATGAGAGAGAATCATTGATTGCCTGCCTCCTGCACACCCCACATTTGGGATTGAGCTCGCAACCCTGGCATGTGCCCTGACCAGGAATCGAACCATGACCTCCTAGTTCATAAATTGACGCTCAACAACTGAGCCATGCCAGCCAGGAAGTTGATTTTTTTTAAATTTATCTTTATTGTTCAGATTATTACAGTTGTTCCTCTTTTTTCCCCCATAGCTCCCCTCCTCCCATTTCCCACCCCAACTTCTGTCCTTACCCCCCCCACTGTCCTCATCCATAGGTGTACAATTATTGTCCAGTCTCTTCACGCACCCCCAACACCCTTAACCCCCCAAAATTGTCTGTCCACTCCATTCTATGCCTCTGATTCTATTCTATTCACCAGTTTATTCTGTTCATCAGATTTTTTATTCACTTGATTCTTAGATTCACTCATTGATATATATTTGTTGTTC
>PVJC01013229.1:0-38347 GCA_004026665.1 Murina feae
AAGGGAGTGGACTGACAATTTTCGGGGGTTAAGGGTGTTGGGGATGCGTGAAGAGACTGGACAATAATTGTACACCTATGGATGAGGACAATGGGGGGGGGCAAGGTCAGAGGTTGGGGTGGGAATTGGGAGGAGGGGAGCTATGGGGGAAAAAAGAGGAACAACTGTAATAATCTGAACAATAAAGATAAATTAAAAATAAATAAATAAATAAATAAAAATAAAGTGATTACTGATAGGTTTGTATTTATTGCCATTTTATTCTTTTAACTCTTTTCCTCAGTTTCTACTACTACTATTACTGTTTAAAGCACACCCTTTAACCTTTTTATTTGTAATAGTGTTTTGCTGGTAACAAACTTCTTTGGCTTTTCCTTCTCTGGGAAGCTCTTCATTTCTCCTTTAATTTTTAATGATAGCCATGCTGGGTAAAGTAGTCTTGGTTATAGGTCCTTGCTTTCATCACTTTGAACATTTCATGCTAATTCATTTTGGTTTGAAATGTTTCTGTTGAGAAGTCACCTGACTGTATTGTGTGAGCTCCCTTGTAGGTAGAATCAAACCTCAGTTCTGTAACATTTCCCATTCAAAGAGTTCTGGTCTTGACCAAGTTCTTCATGGAAAAAATGATTATTGAACAAAAATTTAGTTCTCAATCCAACAAACCTTTCATGCAGACACCGTATTATCAGTGATGCAACTCTCAGGTGACAAACAAAGGAGTGAATGCATCAGTATGAGTTAGTTTACCTCTAAAACTTATGTTGTTAATATCTCAGGAAATTGTGTTGTGCATATTTTCTCTTTTTTTGGCTTTGTTGCTGCTTATTATTAATAAATTTGTATAGTAAGTCACAATGTGTCCTAAGGAAGTTGGTGATAGCAGCAAAGTGAAAAGAAAGGTTGTGAGAACAATGATAGAGCTTTAAAAATAAATAATTGCCAAGTATGATAGAATTGTTCACGTATCTGTTCTGGCTACTGAGTATGGCATGGCAAAATTGATGATTAGCACAATTTTAAAATATAAAGAGGCCATCAAAAATGCCTATGCTGCTAAGGTTCTGAAAGAGCTCACAAAGCAATTATCACACACAATTGAAGAGATAGGAAAATTGTTGATTTGGATCAATGAAAAGCAGTTAACTGGTGATAGCATTTCAGAGGCAATGATATGTGAAAAAGCGAAGGTGTTGCATGCTGGCCTCCTGAATGACACCACTGGAATGAGTGATGAAAGTGATTTGTTTAAGGTTAGTACGGGGTGGTTCTATAAATTTAAGAAAAAGGAGTGGCATAATATAATGAAGCATAGGGATGCTGCCAGTTCTAACAAAGTACCTGCTGATTACTTTGTTATAGAATGTCAAGACTACATAGAGGCCAAGGGATTTTTTCCCCCAACAAGTGTTCAATTGTGATGAGTAAGACATCTGGAAGAAAATGCCAAAGAGGTCCTATGTCACACAGGAGAAGTCATTGCCAGAATACAAGCCAGTGAAGGACAGACTGATGTCATTGTTGTGTGGAAATGTGAGTGGGGACTTTAAATTGAATCTTCTACTTGTCTACCATTCTGAAAACCCACAACTTTTCAAGAAAAATAATATCTTGGAACAAGTTGAATGTGATTTGAATATCACAGCTTGGGTAGCCAGGCAATGTTTTATTGAAGTATTTGCCAAAGTATGAAGAAATACTTCCAGGCAAAACAACTGTCAGGGCACTTCTTGAAATGGACACTGCTCCTGCCCACCTCCAGGCTCGGAGGCCAAGTTGGTGGAGGAATACAGCTTCATCATTGTTAAATTCTTACCACCTAATACAATTCCTCTCATCCAGCCCATGTACCAGCAGGCCATTTCTAATTTTAAGAATATCTTTTTTTAAAAAGAGGTGTTTTGAGGTGACCTCTAAAACTAATTTAACCCTCAAGGAATTCTGGAAGGAACACTTAAATATCCTCACTTGCTTGAAGCTCATAGTAAAAGCATGGGGGAAGTGTCTTCCAGGACCATGCATTCAGCCTGAAAGAAATTGTGGCCTGAGTCTGTGGCTGAAAGAGACTTTGAGGGTTTTTAGGATGAGCCTGTGTCTGATATGGAGGATATTGTTTCTGGGCAAGTGCTTCGAGGTGGATGATGATGTGGAGGAATTGGTGGAGGACGACAACACTGAACTGACCACCACAGAACTCTAAGACCTTCAGTGGGAGCAACAACAGATGGCAGCTGAGAAGCTCTCTTCAGAGGAGGAGGAGGAAAGGGAGGATAGAATATTCCTACTTTACTAATCAAAGAAATGCGCAGGAAAGGAGGAGAAATACAAAGTTTTGTTGAGAAATGTCACCTTGAAAACAAAGCAGCTGTGTGATAAACTTGTTCAATGACAATGCAGTGTTTCATTTCAGGCAGATATTAAAACGCAGGCAAATCAAACATCAATGGAAAGTTTTTTAGTGAGACAGAGGCCTAGTGAGCCTGAAACAAGTTCTAGTGCAGCACAGACAAAAGAGAGAAATAATCCCCCAAAACAGCTGCCTGACGTTTTTATGGAAGAGGATTCCCATTCCAAACAATAACATCCTTCCATCCCTCTATCCTTCCTCTCCATAATCAGTCATCAATAGTTCTCAACATTAAAGATAAGTTTTAATATGTACATAAGTTTTCATTTTTTACTATTCACTTCATTTCCTTTTCATCAATTTTTCATTTACATTTCATGTCCTTTTGTTTTCAAAGTATTTATGTATCGATTAAACTACATTAGATGTGTACTGTAAATAAGAAAGGTTAAAACACAGAATCTTTGTGGGTCTGGAACAGATTAATTCAATATGCATTTTTTCCTAATGGGTGAAAAATAATTCAATTTTCAAACAAATCACTTCTTAAACAGCCTTCCAGAATGAATTAAGTTTGAGAACTGAGGATACACTGTAATTCGCTGCTTTTATCTTGCTGCTTTTGAGATTCTCTCTTTGTTTTTAACTTTGCCACTTTATGATGTGTCTTGGTGTGGGACTCTTTGAGTCCATCTTGTTTGGGACTCTGCACTTCTTGGACTTGTATGTATTTTTCCTTCACCAGGTTAGGAAAGTTTTCAGTCATTATTTCTCAAATAAGTTCTGGATCCCTTGTTCTCTCTCTTCTCCTTCTGGTAACCCTATTATGTGGATATTGTTAAGTCTCCTGTTGTCTCAAAATGCCCTTAAACTGTCCTCATTCTTTTTCATCCTTTTTTTTTTCTTTTTACTGCACTGATTGGGTAGTTTTTTCCTACCTAGTCTTCCAAATCACTAATTAGATCCTCTGCTTCATCCAACCTACTTTTCATTCCTTCATGCGTATTATTGTCACATAAAGGGGCCCGATGCACAAAAATCTGTGCACTTGGGGGGTCCCTCAGCCCGACCTGTGCTCTCTCGCAGTCTGGGACCCCTCAGGGGATGTCCACCTGCTGGCATGCCTGGCAAGCATGGGTGAGGGGCTGATGGCTGTTTGCAGGCTGGCCAAGCCCCCCAGTGTGGACCCTCACCCTATTGGGGTGTGGCAAACCTGGGTGATGGGCTGAGGGCTGTTTTCAGGCTGACCACAGTCCTTTCAGGTTTTGGGTCCCCACTGGGGTGCCTGGGCAGCCTGGGTGAGGGGCTGAGGGCCGTTTTCAAGCTTTCAGGCTGGCCACAGCTCCCATTGACCCAAGGTCCCAGCGAGGCTGGCTGGAAGCAGGTTTCTGGGGTTTATTTATCTTCTATAATTGAAACACTGTTGCTTTGAGCAGAGGCCTAGGCAGGTAAGGAAGCCTCCTGTTTGTTTCAGCTCCATGGCTTCTATAATTGAAACATTGTTACCGTGAGTAGAGGCTCAGCCAGCCTAGTCAGGCAGTTGCAATGGAAGCCTGCTGTTTACTCTAGCTCCGTGGCTGCTGGCCTCCATCTTGGCTGGGTTAATTTGCATACAGCCACTCTGATTGGCTGGTGGGTGTGGCTTAGGTATCCTGGAGAGATGGTTAATTTCCATATTACTCTTTTATTAGAGTAGATATGGTATTCTTCATTTCTGACTGGTTCTTTTTCATTGTTTCCATGTAATTTTGCATGCTGTTGTAGTTCTCACTAAGTTGCTTGAACATCCTTATTACCATTAATTTGAACTGTATATCTGATAAATCACTTGCCTCCATTTCATATAGCTCTTTTAGACTCTCCTCAGGTAATTATAGTCAACACCACCCTCTCTCTGCCTGAGTCCAGAGTGAGTGACTGTGAAGGATATTTTTTACATTGGCCCTTCAAGAGGATGCATGTGTCTCCAGTGGATTCCATGTCTCCTTAATGGACAGAAACCCCACTGCTTTTTACAGACAGATGTTATGTAGGCACCTCTTCCCAGCCCTGGTCCTCTTGGCTGGGGATCTGGCCTGGGGTTTAGGCTCCACACTTTTCAGAGGGAAGCCCCCTATAAATGAGATATCCCTTTGAAACCTCAGCCACTTCCTATGGAAGTGGGGCCAGCCCTTTTCACATCTCTGCTCTTCCTGATAATATCCATGTAGCTTCTTTTGTAAATCCTTGGTTATGAAGACTCCTCTTCAGCTAGTCTTTTATCTTAAATTTTTATTTATTGACTTGAGAAATAGAGAGAAGTAGAAACATCAGTCAATTTTTTATGCATTCCACTTATTTATGCATTCATTGGTTGCTTCTTATATATGCCCAGACTAGAGTTCATATCCACAACTTGAGGATGATGCTCTAACTGAGCTACCCAGCCACAGTTCAGCTGGTCTTTAGTTGGTTATTCAGGGTGATTATTCTTTAATTTAGATGTATTTTTGGTCCTGGGAGAAGTTGAATGTAAGATCCACCCACTCTGCCACTGTCTTAAAAATGACTGATATATTATTTAGAATTATTTTTAAAGGATTCATTTACTTTTTACCATTCTAAAATCAATACATTTTCATTTTTCCCCAACCCCTAGGCAATTCCCAGGATAGTGTTTAAATGTCTAAACTTGTTTCAAAGGAAATAAAGAAAACGTGTGTGTGTGTGTGTGTGTGTGTGTGTGTGTGTTCAAGATCAAATAACTTTGACAGTAATTGCCTAGTTAATCAGTTCAGCATAAGCAATGGAGTTGAAGGGATTTAATAGTTATGGAATGATACCAACATAAAATGGATGATCATTTCCACATCTTTTATTATTTTGGTGCTAATGAACTTATGTTCCAAAGTGCCATATCTTTGGTCAACTTACCTAGAAGGCACCTATTCACAACCACTCTAGAACCTGTGATCTCTTGAGGAATTGCCACACAAGTGAAATAAGAGAACCTGGGTAGCAGGATAATTTCTTCAGACTTCAGTGAGGTGTTTTGAAAACCATTTATCAATCACTAGCACTTGCCTTCTGAATATTCTTGTCTACTGACAGTGAATGTGACATTCATGGGAATAAGAGAAATTTCTTCATTTAATGACATGGGAGTACTTTTATCTAACACTTAAATAAATTGCTAGATGTCTATTTTCAGTCTGGAAAATGAATCAGGACAGAACCTAACTTTTCCACCATTAAGTGATGATTCCAAACAGATGTTTACCACAGCATGTTTTGTTAGTACAAATCTTAAGTCTAGATTGGTTCCAGAGATGATCACCTGGGATTTCTCTTTGAAAGTAAAAATTTACAAGTTTGCTTATATGTATGACTATGTCTATGAGAAAAATATTATAGATAATGATATTAAACTGAATTATTAGTTGGGTGAATCTATTCCTGGTTATGACTCTAAGTAAATTCCTACCTGTGAATTCAGTTGTCCTAGAGAGAGAATCAGTTTACCAATTATACCATTCCTTTTAAGACAATTTACCATTATAAAAGGGTACACAAATAATCAATGAGTTTTGTTGCATAGATTGCTTATTGTGCCCCAAATTAATGTAGTTGATTTTCTTTATTCATTTATTCAAATATTTCTTGAATACCTACTATATACCAAACCCTGAACCAATAAATGGGAGAACAAAAATGCCCAGTACCCAGTCCTTGATCTAAATAATATCATAAACAAAAGAGAACTAACAACACCACAGAAATACAAATAATTACAAGGATCCAAAGGAGCATGCAGGCTAGCAATAGAGAGACATGTATCCAATAACTACAATTCAAGGTAGTCAATGATAAATGTTTAGTTGTTCTTGCATCCTAAAATGCTCTTCAACACTTATCCTCTATTCACTACTTGGAGGAATAGCCTATTACTCCTTAAAGATTCATTCCAAATGATTATTTGCCAGTCTAGGCTTTCCTGGCATTCCTCATCTCCTCCACCTACCCACCTCCAACCCCAAACACATACATCCAAACCCATTCCAGCAGATTTAATTACTCCTCTTTCCCAAAACACTTTACTCATAGTTTTATTACAGCACTTATTCAGTAATTTGTATTGGTTGTTTATATGCCATGTCTCTCATTGTATTGTGAGTTCTTCAATAGTAGTTAATGAGGTTTTTTGTTTGTTTGTTTTCATCTCTATGTTCTTAGTCACCACCACAGAAACTTGCATATTGTAAAATCAAAGTTTGATTTGGGGAGGAATGAGAGAATCAGCAAGCATATGAAAATCAAACAGAGAGATATTTAATATTCATGGGTAGGAAGACTCCGTATTGGCAATATGTCAGTTCTTCCCAACTGATTCAATATCATTTTAATCAAAATCCAAAAAAGTTAATTTGTGAGAAAACCAAGATGGTGGCATAGGTAAACACCTGAAATTGCTGCCTCGCAAAACCACTTCAAAAATACAACTAAAAGACAAAATGTACATCATCCAGAACCACAGGAAGGTTGGCTGAGTGGAAATTGCACAACTAGAACGAAAGAGGAAAGCACACTCAGACTCAGAGGAATTGCAGAAGTAAAGTGCAGAGGTACGGAGGCGCGTGAGGAAAGGACTGGCAACTGAGGATGTGGTTGTCTTTTTCAATTGGGAGGGAGACAAAAATTCCAGACTGCTCTGAACTTCAGTTCTGGGAAAGTCTCTGGGGACCCAGACTCATACGGGAAGAAACTGGATTGTCTGGCATCAGGCAGAACTCAAGGGTGGCTTTCTCTCAGAGGTGCTTGCAGCGATTGCCACAGGACACTGAGACCCGGGGCCTCTCAGGGAAGGACTGAGGATCAGCCATAGCTGTTTGCTCCATTCTTTTGATTCCCTGAGACCCCACCCCACCCAAGTTGTGTACAGAGCCTTTTGCATATGAATGGCCTGGCCCTTTGCAATCTAAGATTACCTAACCAACTGCAGCTGGGTTAGAGAGAGACCCAGAACATCCAAAAGAAGGCCCAAGGCCCCACAGCAGCTTGTATTGCTTCACAGCTGGGCCTCATCTGGGCACCTCCAAACCACAAACAGAGAAGAGGAATCTGCAGATCTCTCCATAGCTCCTGCTGGGTAGCCTCAGGCAGAGGCTAAATTAGCACCTCTTTAGAGATCCAAGAGCCAGTGTACCCAGTGGTCAGAGTGGGGCCATCCAGATTACAACTCCTCAGATCCATAGGGACACACTCAGCAGGCAGACTCAGTGAGCACCAAAGCCCCACTGAAGCAAGTCTTGCCCCATAAGGGAGTCTCCAGCACAGAAGTTCTTCCACCGTAGATACAGCTGATTCTCACAGCCAATTGGCCTGGAGGTCAATTCCTCCCAGTGATACCTACAACAATCAAAGCTTAACTACAACAAGACTGTGTTCAAAGCCCCCAAAGGGGTTCACCAAGAGTGTCCACCTCAGGTAATTGGGGAGGCTGAGCCACTGGGCCCTATAGGACACCTAGCACAAAAAGCCACCCTGTCAATACAGGGAAGCAGCCAAAATTCTAAGACAAAGAGATAGCTCACAAATGACAGAAATGGAGGAAAGCAAACTACTCGATGTACAATTCAAAACCACAGTTATAAGGTTTTTCAAGAATTTTCTAGAAACCACTGATAAATTTAGTGAGACCCTAAATAAATCTAGTGAGACCCTTGAGGGTATGAAAAAGGACCAACTAGAAATTAAGCATACATTGACCAAAATAAAGAATATTATACAGAGATCCAACAGCAGACTAGAGGATTACAAAAATCAAGTCAAAGATTTGAAATACAAAGAAGCAAAAAACACCCAACCGGAAAAGCAAAAGGAAAAAAGAATACAAAAATATGAAGATAGTGTAAGGAGCCTCTGGGACAACTTCAAGCATACCAACATCCGAATTATAGGAGTGCCAGAAAAAGAGAGAGAGCAAGATATTGAAAGCCTATTAGAAGAAATAATGACAGAAAACTTCCCCTACCTGATGCAAGAAATAGACTTACAAGTCTAGGAAACAAAGAGAATTCTAAATAAGAGGAATCGAAAGAGGACCACACCAAGACACATCATAATTAAAATGCCAAGAGCAAAAGGCAAAGAGAGAATCTTAAAAGCAGCAAGAGAAAAACAGTTAACTACAAGGGAGTACCCATAATATTTCCAGTTGATTTCTCAACAGAAACTATGCAGGCCAGAAGGGAGTGGCAAGAAATATTCCAAGTGATGAATAGCAAGAACCTACAACCAAGATTACTTTACCCAGCAAAGCTATCATTCAGAATTAAAGGTCAGATAAAGAGCTTCACAGATAAGAAAAAGCTAAAGGAATTCATCACCACCAAACCAGTATTTTATGAAATGCTAAAAGGCATCCTTCAAGAAGAGGAGGAAGAAGAAAAAGGTAAAGATAAAAATTATGAACAACAAATACTTATCCATCAACAAGTCAATCTAAAAATCAAGTGAATAAATAATCTGATGAAGAGAATAAACTGGTGAATATAATAGAATCAAGGGCGTAGAAAGGGAGTAGACTGACAATTCTTGGGGGGGGGGTTGGAGGGTGCAGGAAGAGACTGGACAAAAATTGTATACCTATAGATGAGGACAGTGGCGTGGGATGGGTAAGGGCAGAGGGTGGGATAGGAACCGGGTGGAGGGGAGCTATGGGGGACAAAAATAGGAACAACTGCAATAATCTGAACAATAAAGATTTAATTTTTAAAAAAGTTAATTTGTAGATATCAATAAATTGATTCTGAAATATATATGGAGGGACAAAGGACCCAGAATGGCTAACACAGTATTGAAGATGAACAAACATGAAAGACTGATACTACCAAACTTCAAAATTTACTACCAAGTTACATTTATCAAGACAGTGTGGGATTAATAAAGGAATAAATAGGTCAATGGAACAGAATATAGCACCCAGAAATAGACTCCCAGAAATAGTCATCTGATCTTTGACAAAGAATCAAATGCAATACAGTTAAGCAAAAACAGTCTTTTCAACAAATAGTGTTGAACAACTGGACATCCACATGCAAAAAAAAAATTAATTTAGACACAGACCTTACACCCTTCACAAAAATTAACTCAAAGTGGATTGAAGACCTAAATGTAAAACACAAAATTATAAAACTCCTGGAAGAGTACAGAAGAAAAAATCTAGGTGGCCATAGATATGGCGATGACTTTTTAGATACAACATCAAAGAAATAATTGATAAGATGGACTTAATCAAAATTAAATATTTTTCTCCATGAAAGAGAATGAAAAAACATGCCACAGAATGGGAGAAAATATTTGCAATATACACATCTGACAAAAGACTGTTAATCTAAATTATACAAAGAACTCTTAAAACTCAATGACAAAAAAAAAAAAAAAACAACAAAAACACAAAGAACAGCCTGATTAAAAACTGGCCAAATACTTTAATAGACACCTCAGCAAAGAATATATACAGATGGAAACTAAGCATATGAAAAGATGCTCTACATCATATGTCATCAGAGAAATGCAAATTAAAATGAGTTACCACTGCATACCTATAAGAATGTCCAAAATTTAGAACACTGACACTAAATACTGGTGAGAATATGGTGCAGCAGGAACTCTCATTTATTACTGGTGGAAATGCAAAATGGTATCGCTACTTTGGAAGAAAGGCTGACAGTTTTTTATAAAAATAAACATGTTCTTACCACATGATCTAGTGATTGTGCTGCTTAGTATTTTCCCAAAGGAGTTGAAAATTTATGCCCATCCAAAACATGCACACAAATATTTACAGCAGTTTTATTCATAATTGCCAAAACTTGGAAGCAACCACAATGTTCTTCAGGAGATTAGTGGATAAATAAAATATGATATATCCAGAAATGGTATATTATTATACACTAAAAAGAAATGAGCTATCAAGCCATGAAAAGACATGGAGAAACCTTAAATGTGTATTATTAAGTTGAAAAAGCCTATCTGGAAAGGCTATATACTCCAACATTCCAACAATATGACATTATAGAAAAGGCAAAACTGCCCAACTGGTTTGGCTCAGTGAATAGAGCATTGGCTTGCAGACACAAGGGTCCCAGTTTCAATTCTGGTCAAGGGTATGTAACTTGGTTGCAGGCACATACCCAGTGGGGAGTGTACAGGAGGCAGCAGATTGATGTTTCTCATCGATGTTTCCAACTCTCTGTCCCTATCCCTTCCTCTCTGTAAAAAATCAATAAAAAAATTTTTTTTGAAAAAAGAAAAGGCAAAACTGTGGGGACAGTGTAAAAGATCAGTGGTTGCCGGGTTGGGGAAGAATGAATAAGCAGAGGATTTTTAGGGAAGTGAAAATATTCTGTATTATACTTATAATAATGAACATTTGTCTAAACCTATAGAATGTACATCAGTGTGAACCCTATAGGGCTTTTGGGTAATTATGATGTGTCAATATAGGTTCATCAGTTGTAACCAGTGTACCACTCTGGTGGAGGATATTGATAATGGGGACAGTTATATATATGTGGGGTAAGGATTATATGTGAAATTCCTGTACCTTCCCTTCAATTTTGCTGTGAACCTAAAACTGCTCTTTAAAAAGTCTTTATTAAAAAAAAAAAAACAGGAGGGAAGAAGGAAAGAGAAAGAGGGATGGAGGGAGAGAGAGGAGAGAAGAGAGAAAGAGAAAGAAACACACAAAATGCCATCTGGTAAACTGTTTTCAGATTCTATGACTTCTACCAGTTCAAGCTACATTGTTTTAACTCTTGTAAAGAGCTGAATTAAGGCTTTACCCACCATTTTCCATGATCAATTTCTGTAAACAGTTTTCCAGAGTGTACATTGATAAGTAATCTAGACAGTGAAACTGTAATACAACAAATTATTTTGCTTGTCATTTCTTCTTAGGTGATAATAATAGAACTGTGAATGTGGATTCTACTGCAATGACGCTACCTATGTCTGATCCAACTGCATGGGCCACAGCAATGAATAATCTTGGAATGGCACCATTGGGAATTGCTGGGCAACCAATTTTACCTGGTATGCTATTTTAATCACCTCACAAGTGTTTCTTTTTATTGACCATGTGGTCATAAATATAACAGTATGACACTTTGTTTTGATGTTGACATTTACTAGATTCTGCCTAGTGTGTGCATTTTTTGTAACATGAGCTTTATCAAGGCTAAGTGGCCAGTAGTTACTAGTGTACTCCCTATTGCCCTATGAGCAAGTTGGGGATATATCTGAGGCATGGCATGCTCATTGAACATTTAAACAACAGGATTTGGTAAGGGATTATGCAGCTCCTCTAAATATATGGATTTCTTATTGGAGGCAAATAAACATGGAGCTGGAATAAGAACTGAAACATCCCAAAAATCTTAGATTCCTAAAAGGAAGAAAAGGAACATTTGGTCACTTTTCATATCTTTTTAAACAAGTTAACCCATAAGAGAATGGTCATGGTGTCCCTAAATCTATCTCCAATAAAGATGAAATCAGAAAAAAATGCCTAGTACCTGAAGGGTTTATAATTTAGACACTCAAAAAATATTCCTGGACTGTCAAAGCAATTTACCATTGAAATGGATTTGTGAAGACATTTATTAGGGAATTACTATCTCAGGAAACCTGGCATGCTTAGTAAACATCCTAAATATTAATCTCCCCAGATTCATTTAATTGTGGTCCTACTTTAAAGCATTTATAGGATCAGGCCAATCTAAGATCTTACTACTCAAAATGTGCTCTGCATAACCTGGGAGTTGTTGAGAATCTGGAATCTCAGGCCCCAACCCAGACATACTGTCTCAGAAGCTGCATTTTAACATATTCGACAGGTTATTCATAAACTCATAAAAGCTGAGAAATAGATCTAGAGTGATACCACTTTGTTGTGCCATTTGTTTATATAGTTAGCAACTCCAACCCCCCAAAAAATAACTCCACAATTCCAGACTAGATATTGAATTCTTGTAGGTTATAATGAAGGATAGCAACAATGATACATAATAATCTTCATAATAAATTAAGAAAAATGATTACATTGAAAGCTTTGAAACAGGTATAAAAGCAACCAAACATAAGGAAAAATATGTGCAAGAGAAATGGATGGAGATGTAGCATAGGCAAAGAACTGTTTCATCAAAGTATAATACATACCATGAGCTATAGGTGACTAGCCCCCTTTTGTTAACATCTTGTTTTCTTAAGAACTATGAAGAAACGGCTTCTCAGCATGCCCTTCAACCTGGTGATCCAGTGATCTTTGAGCTATGCTTCAGGAAAACTTACTGACTTTTTTGAAAACCTGGTCTTAGAAATATTGATATTTAGTTCACTAGTGTCCTTCTTGTCTTAAAAGTACGTGGCAATATAGGTAGACTAGACTGAGACATACTTTATAAAGCTACACGTAAAATCACTTGATGAATGTGTGAACTGATTTTTCTCCTCTCTGTATTATTTTAGGAAGACAAGATTAGAACATGGGCTCTGAATCTATACTGTGTAGGTTCAAGTAAATCCTTGCTCTGCCATTAAGTAGCTGTGTAACTTTTAGAAGTTACCGTACCTCTCTATGTCTCAGTTTCCTTATCTATAAAATAGAGATAATAATAGCCCCTTTTTCACAGTGTTGTTATGAGGATTAATGAGTTAATATATGTAAAGTCTTAGAATGATGTCTGGCTCACAGTAGACTCTCAATGAATTAGTCTATGTTTTAAGTTCACATGTAGCTCACAAAAAGTTGAATTATGGCTCATTTGTATTTTTAATAACAGTAAAGTATAATGAATGCAGCAGTTATTTTTTCCCCCAGAGAAGCACGAACAATGGCAGGTGAAGAGAACAGTATATGTCTGACAGTGCTAATGACTGTTCCCTATAAATGTGGTGGTTTCTAAGAAATGGAAAATTGGCACCATACTCCAATACTGCCTACCTTTCTTTTTGCCAAATTTTGGGGACAGGGCCCCTGCAATCTTTATTAAGTAATGATTTAACAACTGAACAGGATAAAACATCTCCCCAATTCTCTTCCCACCCATCAAAATTCCTTAAAATGAAAAAAGCTTCAATGAGCCACATGGAATTGTTCCCTGAGTTCACCATTGATGGCCCGCTAATTCAGCTATTTTTCTGTCCCTTAGGAGATTTCCTATTGGACCAGTAGACTTTTCTTTGTCATGTCTTATCTGGCCTATCTGTAACAATAGAAAAGTCTTTTGGCCTTGATTAAAACAAATGATAGATAAGTTTCCTTGTCTTCCCCCACAGCTCAAATCCATATTAACATGGATGCTGAGTCTCTTAGACTCATAGTTGTCATCAGAATAATGTCTGGCTTATTATATTCATTGAATGGGGAGCAGAGACAAACCATCTCTAGGGTGTGGTGTGGAACTTTCTTTCATCAAAAATGGTGTTTTGTACAGCTGCTGTTCAATAAAGTTAATCCACAATGATAGAAGATTAGGAGGTCTCCTCTGGCTATTGGCTTTCTTTCCTGAAAGGATGTTTGCTTTTCCAAGCTAATGTTAGATTTCACATGGAAAGATGCACCAAAAAGAGTTAAGCTGTCTGTTTAGGAATCATTGTTCTGCCCATCATGCCAGCTAAATCCAAGGCTGGACCAATTAAGGGGTACCCTTTGAATACTTAGTGCTGCTTCCTTTATTTTCCCTCAATTAAAATATCCTTAGCATTCAGATGTGGAGCTTGTGAAGTCCCAGGAGGAGAAGAGTCCCTCATTATGTGTTTCCACTGTATTGACTATGCCTCCTCCATAATGAGAGATGTTGGAAAATAAGGATTTATAGAATTTATTCCCAGAGCAAGACCCTGCCCTTCTATGAGCATTGTACTTCTTAAGTAGGCAGATCTTTTAAAAAAACAAACAAACAAACAAATAAACAAACTTATCTTTATTGTTGAAAGTATTATATATGGCCCCTTTTCCCCATTGACCCCCTCCATCCCACACCTGCCCCCTCAAGCCCCAAGGAGATTCATGATCCAAGCATTCTAGCCCTTATTGTATTGTGAGTTCTTCCATAGTAGTTAATGAGAATTTTGTTTTGTTTTGTTTTGTTCATCTCTGTGTTCTTAGTCACTAGCACAGAAACTGGTATATCCTATATAATAAAGGGGTAATATGCAAATTGACCCTAACAGCAGAACAACTGGGAATGACTGGTCACTATGTCACACACTGACCATCAGAGGGCAGACGCTCAATGCAGGAGCTTCCCCCTGGTGGTCAGTGCGCTCCCACAGGGGGAACTCTGCTCAGCCACAAGCCAGGCTGACAGCTGCCAGTACAGCGGTGGTGGTGGGAGCCTCTCCCACCTCCTCAGCAGCGCTAAGGATGTGTGACTGCAGCTTAGGCCTGCTCCCCACTGGCAAGTGGACATCCCCCAAGGGCTCCCAGGCTGCCAGAGGGATGTCTGACTTCCAGCTTAGGACACCCTCCAAGAGGCCCCAGACTGCGAGAGGGCACAGGCTGGGCTGAGGGACCCCCCCTGAGTGCACAATTTTTGTGCACCGGGCCTCTAGTAGTAAATAAAAGTTTGGTTTGGGGAGGAGTGAGAGAATAAGCAAGCATATGAAAATAAAATTCTAGATATAATATTATGAGAACACATAGGAGGGAGTAATTAATTCCAGTGACTTGTTTTCACATGTGAAATGACACTGAGATGACCCTTGAAAAATGAGTAGGATTTAACAGGTAGAGATAAGTGTTGGGGGAGGGGAGGGATATGAGAAAGACATTTAAGGCAGAACTCCTTATGAATTTGAGAACCAAGTTCATTGGAGCAAAATAATGCTGTTAATTACACATGTTCCTTTCTGGTTCATGTAAACAATCCTAGCAAGAACTCTACTTGCTAACATTTAATAGCTACTTTGAATTAATATATATTTTGAAAATAGTAATACTTTGCTGTCCTTTAGAAAACCTAGTAATTTAGGTCACTCTCTCCCCACCCCCACCAAATTAATCCAGAGTTTGGTCCATTATAAATTCTTATATTTTTATCTCAAAAGTTTTATTGGGAATAATTACTGGGGGCATACCCAAGCTCATTTTGCTACCTTGTTACATGAGCCAGGTTATACCTCAACTTTTCAGCTGGTTTGAAAGAAAGGTTTTTATGACCTTCTGGAGAAGCAGGATAGTTGCTGGTAGATTTTGAGTCTCATTGTACAGAATTTGGAAACTTATGCTCTATTTCCAAAAGGACTGGTGATAAGTTCAAGGTAATCTTGCAGCTTAGCCAAGCTGTTCTTAGAAATCTGTGTTCTCTCTTCAGGTTGACTGCCTGAAAAGTCTTTTTAAGGATCTGCATAGAGAGGAGGCAATCAGGACTGTAGTGAGTTAAAATGTCCTGATACCCAGGCATAATTTTTAATTTTCCAGTGAATTTTGTAGCGACTCTAAAGAAATAGCAATAATGTCTTAGAAATGTATACCTGAATTGGAATCATAATTTTTATAAAATAGCTCAATTAGAGCCTATTCAGAAAACTTATTTTAGATTAATCTATGGCTACATTTCAGTGGTTTACTGTGAATGCAAGCTACCTACCTCTTGGTGTTTGAAGGCTCTCTGGAATACCAAACATTTTGGAAATGCCATTATGGACCTGGGAAGACTTGGATGGGGAGGAGTGCAGACAGAGCTTTTCTGAGAGATGGACGGGCTTCAGGGTCCAGTTCTGAAAAAGTAAAGCAGTGTAATAAATTCATACACACTCAATTAATGGGTAACAAAATTGTGTATACCATTCCCCACCCCGCCACAAAAGAAGAGATTGCTCTCTACAAGAAGAAAGTCAGAATGAACTAGCCTGCCAGAAAATATCAAGGGTTGGACTACAAAACTAGCCTGCGTGTTATCATTGTCAAGCATCAAAAATGGGCAACCTCTAAGGTCACTAGTGTTTTATAGACATCAGTAACCTTTATACATCTAGTACAGTGTCAATCATCTGGCATTGTTCCAACTGGCCAGTTCACAGATCAATAGTATAGTGACAACAATTGCTCAATACAGTGGCTCTAGGGAAATTAACTATATAGAGGTATTTTGTTACTCATCTGCCATGTTTTTGCATCACATCTGCTTCACCTTATACCTGCAATTAAATTAATTTATTAAAACAATTGTCGTAGTACATTGAGTGGCACTGCATTGGTTAAGAGCATCCAAGTTAGACTAACCTGACTTTGAATCCTTGGTCTGCCCTTTACTGGTTGTGAAACCTTGGGCAAGTAACTACCCCCTCGCAGTCCCTGTTTCTTTATCTATAAAGTGAAAAAAGAAGAATACCTAGCTCACAGGCCTTTCGGAATGAGATTATGTAAAATACTTAGCACAATGCTTACCACCTTGTAAGCACTCAATAAACAATTATATTAATGATATTTATTGATGATACAACATTGCAACTGTTTGCTTGACTTTTTCCAAACTAAACTATGAGGTCAAGGATTTTGTCTTACTCATTTCTCCAAGCCCAACACCTAGTGGAGGGTGTAGCATCAAAATATTAAATGGGACAGATAGGGTGAACAGCTGAAACGAGTAGCATCCAGCCCAAATTGGCAGTGGAGATCGAGCTGAGGGACAGCCTGCAGCCAGGTGAGGCAGAAGTTTCCTGAGAGAGGTAATTCAAGGCTGTGGGAAAGATTTTCTGCCAGGCCTTAGCCCTGAGGATCAGAAAGTCTCCACATGGCACTGGTGCCAGCACCAGTACCCAGCCACATCTCCTGAGACCGGCACAGTGGAAAGAAGGGTCCGTGGAACTGCTGGTCGGCAGGGGCTTCTAGATCCGGCTTCACAATCAGGAAAGGGCTGGGGTGTCCGGGCAGGAGAGAAGCGTGCCCCCCTTGAAGTGGATTTTACATCTGGGTACACAGTTACTAAAACTGAAGTGTGCTGGCAGGAGAGGCCCGCGTGCAGCAGCAGCCTCTCCTGCCTCTGTAGCCGGCGTCTTACTGCACTAAGCCCTGTGCATAGGGCCTTATGGATACAGACACTTACCCATGGCAGGGGTGTGGGAGAAAGTGCCAATTTGTGGAATCTGGAGAGAGAGGGGGTCCAGGAGTTTGGTGTTGACTCATGCCGTAGCCTGGGACCTGGGCAGCCATTGTGCCCTAAAGAGACAACCCCTCCTTCCAGTATCCAGGCAACTAATACACCCACACCCAGATTCTACCCTGAACTTTAAAAAGGATTTAAAAAAAAAACAACCTAATAAGTCCCTGAGAGTCCAAAGAGACTGGCCTAAAGAGAGACTTTTGGTCCCAGCAATCGGATCCTGAGAAACACAACAGTACAGAAGACTGGGATCTTAAGCCAGCCAGAGGAACATTTTACTTCATTTTTATTTTATTTTTTTTATTATTACTTTGTTACCTTTCCCTTTTTTTCTTTTTTTTCTTTGTTTTTCTGTTTGTGTTTGTTGCTTTATTTTCTAATTCTCTTTATTTTTCCATCACTCTATTTTATTTTAGTTTATAATTTTTTGCTATTTTTATACCATTTTTGAAATCAAATTTTTTGTAAATTTATTTTTTTCTTTTATTTCATTCTCTTTCCTCTTATCCACCCATTCCCTTTCTACTTCCTCTATAGTGAACTAAAATCCTCCACATATTCCTCCAATTCTTAACCTTATCTTCAATATATAAGGTCAGCATCTACAGATTCTGCTCCCATCCTATCTTCTGGGGGTGGTCACTTATAGTGGGGTTATTATTGTTGTGAGTATAGTCGTGCTTTGGTCCCTTTGTGCGGTGTCTTGTCAAGGTGAATTTTATCCTGTCTAGCCAGGTGCTAGAGAGTGAATCTCACAACCAGACACCTGTAGAGGAAACTCCATCCACGAACGGGGCAATAATACCCCAGACCTAACTACAGAGGCAGGAAGAAGGTGGCAGTGAGGCAGAGAACGTAAGTCAGTGAGGGACCAAAAGAGGAGTGTGTGGTCATGTGGAATGTGCATCTGTGTATGTGAGTGAGGCACAGATAGATCCTGCAGTGGCCTGGCTAATTGGGCTTCCTTAACTAGGCAGCCTCTGCTGCCACTGTAAACAGTTCCAGGAGGCCAGCCTGTCCTCACAGGCCTAGCATTTTTAAGGGGAGAGCTGCTTTAACTGGAAGCCAGACCTCACCCCTGCCAGGGACCTGCTACTTCAGCTGTAGTCCCACAGTCAACTAGTCTCCAGCCACCCTGGGCGCAGGCTCCTATGAGTTCTGAAGCGTGCTCTCCTCAGTCTGGCCCAACGCCTTAGCCCAAGGCACTACAATCACACAAGCAGCAGACACGTGAGCAGCCCTCCCCTGTCCAAGGAGCAGCAGCTCTGTGACCAGCCTGCCCCAGGCCTAAGAGCAGAAGCCTCACGTGGCAGCCCCCTGTTCAAGGATCAGCAGCTGTGTGAGTGGCTCATTCCCCAGTCTGAGGAGCAGCATCCACGAGAGCAGCCTCACCCCTGTCTGCGGAGCAACCCACACTAATCCAAAAGCATCAGCCAAAAGCAGTCTGCACCTGTCCAACGAGCAGCAGCTGGGTACAGCCTCATGAACAACCTGCTCCATCTAAGAAAAGCAGCAGCATGCAGCCAGCCTAGATCCAAAGAACAGCAGCCATGTGATCAGCCCACCTCTATCCAAGGAATAGCAGCTGTGTGAGCAGCTTCCATTACCAGCCAGAGACACCACTCCTGCTAACAGCACCCACCAAAGGAGCCACTGTCATCTGAGGAGCAGCCATCTTGAGGAGCAACTGCAGCCCGAGGAACCACCACCACCCAAGGAGCAGCCACTGCACGACTCGACATCTAGATCAGCCAGTAAGACTAAAAATGGGTAGACAAAGAAACCCACAAAGAAAAGAAAAGGAAGAATCACCAGAAAAGCAGCTACGTGAAACAGATGCATGCAATATGTCAGAAAAAGAATTCAGAATAAGGGTCCTAGATTACATAAACCGGATGGAGGAAAAAATCAACCACTTATGTAAGAATCAAGAAGAAATAGATGAAAAAAATCAATATCTTTGTAAGAATCAAGAAGAAATGAAGGGTGATATAGCTGCCATAAAGAACACCATGGAAAGTTTCAACAGTAGACTAGGAGAAGCAGAGGACCGAATTAGCAAATTAGAAGACAGGGAAGCAAAACACACCCAAACTGAACTGCAATTAGAGAAAAAAAATCAAAAGATAGGAGGAGAGTCTAAGGGAGCTATGAGACAACATGAAACAAAGCAACATACAAATAATAGGGGTGCTAGAACAACAGGAAGAGTAACAAGGATTAGAAAACGTATTTGAAGCAATAATCTCAGAAAACTTCGCTGAGTTGGGGAAGAAAAAAGTCACACAAGCACAGAGAGTCCAAACAAGGTGAATCCAAAAAGACCCACACCGAGACACATCATAATTACCATGGCAAATGTTCAGGACAAAGAGTGAATCTTAAAGGCTGCAAGAGAAAGACAGAAAATTACATACAAGGGAGCTCCCATTAGATTATCAAATGATTTCTCAACAGAAACACATCAGGCCAGAAGAAAATGGATGAAAATTTACAAAGTGATGCAAAGCAGGGGACTGAATCCAAGATTACTCTATCAGGCAAGGCTATCATTCAAAATTGAAGGGGAAATAAGAAGCTTCACAGACAAAAAAAGAAGGCTAAGGGAATTTATCACCACAAAGCCAGCAATGCAAGAAATGCTAAAGGGACTGGTATAAAAAGATGAAATTAAAAGGTAAGAAAGAACACAGGCACAAAAAATAAAATGGCTACAAACAAGTACCTTTCAATAATAACTTTAAATGTAAATGGACTAAATGCTCCAATCAAAAGACACTGAGTGGCTGAATGGATAAAAAAACATGACCCATATATTTGCTGTATACAAGAGACTCACTTCAGAATAAGGGACTCACACAGACTAAAAGTGAAGGGATGGAAAAATATCTTTCAGGTAAATTGAAATGAATAAAAAGCTGGGGTAGCTATACTTATATCAGACAACACAGACCTCAAAGTGAAGGTCATAAAAAGAGATAAGGAAGGCCAATTCAAAATACTAAAGGGATTGATACAACAAGAGGACATAACCCTGATAAACATATATGCACCCACTTCAGGAGCACCCAAATACATAAAAAAGACTCCTGGAAGATATCAAGGGAGAGCTAGACAACAATACAATCATAGTAGGGGACTTTATTACACTTCTGACATCACAGGATAAACCCTCTAGACAAAAAATCACCAAAGACACAACAATCCTAAATGACTCACTAAATCAGATGGACTTAATTGACATCTTCAGAACATTTCACCCCAAAGCTGCGGAACATATGTTCTTCTAAGTGCACATGGGACATTTTCAAAAATAGACCACATATTGAGTAACGAGCAAAGTCTCCCCAGGTTCAAGATTGAAATCATATCCAGCATCTTCTCAGATCACAGTGGTACAATATTAGAAATAAACTACAATAAAAACAATCCAAAACATTCAAACTCTTGGAAGCTGAACAGCATGTTATTAAATATTGATTGGGTTACCAATGATATCAAAGAAGAAATTAAAAACATCCTGGAAACTAATGACAATGAAAACACAACAATCCAAAACCTATGGGACACAATGAAAGCAATCCTGAGAGGGAAATTTATAGCTCTACAGGCCTACCTCAAAAAACAAGGTAAAATGGTAGTAAATCATCTAACTTTACAACTCAAAGAATTAGAAAGAAAGCAACAAGAAAAGCCCAGAGTGAGCAGAAGGAATGAGATAATAAAGATTTGAGCAGAAATAAATGACATAGAGACCAAAAAATTAACACAAAAGATCAATGAAACCAAGAGCTGGTTCTTTGAAAGGATAAATAAGATTGATGAACCTCTAGCCAGGCTCACCAAGAAGCAAAGAGAGAGGACCCAAATAAACAAAATTAGAAATGATAGGGGCGAAATAACAACAGACCCCACAGAAATACAAAGGATTGTTAATAATAATAACTCTACTCCAACAAACTAGACAACCTTGAGAAAATAGACATATTCCTAGAAAACTACAACATTCTAAAACTCAATCAGGAAGAATCTAAAAATCTTAATAGACCAATAACTATGGAAGAAATTAAAGCAGTAATCAAAAAGCTTCCAGCAAATTAAATCCCAGGGCCAGATGGCTTCACAGGGGAGTTTTACCAAACATTCAAGGAAGAACTAAAACCTGTCCTCCTGAGACTACTCCTAAAAATTCAAGGGGAAGGAACACTTCCAAGCTCATTCTATGAAGCCAGCATTACCCTAATACCAAAACCAGATAGAGACAACTCAATGAAAGAGAATTATAGGCCAATATCCTTCATAAACATAGATGCCAAAATCCTCAACAAAATCCTAGCAAATTGGATCCAGCAGTACATCAGAAAGATCATACACCATGATCAAGTAGGATTTATCCCAGGGATGCAAGGATGGTACAATATCTGCAAATCAATAAACATGATACTTCACATAAACAAATTGAGAGATAAAAATCACATAGTCATATCAATTGATGCAGAAAAAGCATTTGATAAAATCCAACATCCATTTTTCATAAAAACTCTCAGCAAGGTGGAAATAGAAGGTTCATTTCTCAACATAATAAAAGCCATATATGACAAACCCACAGCCAACATCATACTCAATGGGCAAAAACTAAAACCATTTCCCCTAAGAACAGAAAAAGACAGGGATGCCCACTCTCACCACTCCTGTTTGACATAGTACTAGAAGTATTAGCCATCGCAATTAAACAAGAAAAAGAAATAAAAGGCATCCAAATTGGAAAAGAAGAAGTAAAACTGTCCTTATTTGCAGATGACATGATATTGTACATAAAAAACCCTAAAGGCTCCATTAAAAAACTATTAGACTTAATAAGTGAATTCAGCAATGTAGCGGGATACAAAATTAATGCTAAGAAATCTATGGCATTTCTATATACCAATAGTGAACTTATAAGAGAGACTAAAGAAGCAATCCCATTTACCATAACAGCACAAAAATTAAGATATCTAGGAATAAACTTAACTAAAGAGGTAAAAAGACCTCTACTCAGAAAACGACAAAATGTTGAAAAAAAGAGATAGAGGAAGACATAAACAGATGGAAGAACATACCATGTTCATGGATTGGTAGAATCAATATCATTAAAATGTCCGTACTACCCAAAGCAATCTATAAATTCAATGCACTTCCCATTAAAATACCAATGGTATATTTACAGACCTAGAATGAACTTTTCAAAAGTTCATCTGGAATAAAAAAAGACCCCGAATAGCTGCTCCATACCAGATATCAAGCTATATTACAAAGCCACTGTTCTCAAAACTGCCTGGTACTGGCACAAGAACAGACATATAGATCAATGGAATAGAATAGAGAATCCAGGAATTGACCCAAACCAATATGCTCAATTAATATTTGACAAAGGAGGCCATAACATACAATGGAGTCAAGACAGTCTCTTCAATAAATGGTGTTGGGAAAATTGGACAGATATATGCAAAAAAATGAAACTAGACCACCAACGTACACCATACACAAAAATAAACTCAAAATGGATAAAGGACTTAAATGTAGGATGGGAAACCATAAAAATACTAGATGAATTTAAAGGCAACAAAATCTCAAACATATGCCAAAGCAATTTTTTCACCGATACAGCTCCTAGGGCATTGGAAACTAAAGAGACAATAAACAAATGGGACTACATCAAAATAAAAGGCTTCTTCACAGCAAAAAAAACCATCAACAAAACAACAAGAAAACCCACTACATGGGAGAACATATTTGCCAATGTTATCTCTGATAAGCATTTAATCGGAACATGGAACTCATACAACTTAACAAAAGAAAGATAAACTATCCAATCAAAAAATGGGCAAAGGACCTAGATAGACACTTTTCAAAACAGAACATTCAGAAAGCCAAGAGACATATGAAAACATGCTCAAAGTCACTACTCATCCAAGAGATGCAAATGAAAACAACAATGAGGTATCATCTCACACCTGTCAGAATGGCTATCAACAAATCAACAAATGACAAGTGCTGGAGGGGTTTCAGAGAAAAAGGAACTCTCCTGCACTGCTGGTGGGAATGCAGACTGGTGCAGCCCCTATGGAGGACAGTATGGAGTTTCCTCAAAAAATTAAAAATCGAACTCCCATTTGACACTGTGATTCCACTCTAGGAATATATCCCAAGAAACCAGAAACACCAATCAGAAAGGATATATGCATCCCTATGTTCCTAGCAGCACAATTTATCATAGCTAAGATTTGGAAACAGCCTAAGTGCTCACCAGCAGATGAATGGATTAGAAAACTGTGGTACATCTACACAATGGAATACTATGCTGCTGTAAAAAGAAGGCATTCTTACCATTTGCAGCAACATGGATGGAACTGGAGAGCATTATGCTAAGTGAAATAAGCCAGTCAATGAAAGAAAAATACCACATGATCTCATTTATGGATAATAAAGACCATTATAAATTAATAAACATAAGTAGCTACAGAGGCAGAACAGCATTGAACAGACTGTCAAACTACAGCTGGAAGGTTCGGGAGGGTTGGGGGGAGTTAAGAGATCAACTGAAGGACTTGTATGCATACATATAAGCATAATCAATGGACACAAGACACTGGGGGGTAGGGGAGGAGGGGAAAGGTCAAGGGGAAAAATGGAGACTTATTTAACACTCTTTGTAATACTTTAAGCAATAAAACAAAATTTTAAAAAATATTGAATGGATGCACAAATGGATGTCTGAACTGCAGCATAGAAATGACATTTGCCTCCTTTGTAACTCCCTAGCTTAGATGTGTATAGAGAATGGAGGCTGATAATGTTGCTAGGTAACTACTCTAGACTTAGTAAGTACAAGTCGCTAACCAGCACAAAGGCTTAAGGCTACACTGAAACATTACATGATTTTAACTCTGAGGAACTAGCTAGCTCAACTAACACACAGCATTTGCAGCATTTCCAGTAAGCTGGGATTTGGGGAAGTGCACGACTCAGAAAAGGGAATACAGACCAACATCTTATGACACTGCCACCAGTGCCAAGAGTCAAAAAAAACATTGGAGAAAAGGTGCTAGAAAAATAAATGGTAAAAGTAAAACAGAACAGGGTTTTTATTGTGAAAAGGAATTTGAAGGAATACATCTTGGCCTTTTCCACAACTTTAATAAAGTAATTTCAAATCTCTTTCAGAAGATTAAATTCCTAACATAAGTGGTAGTACTAAGTACTTGCTGATAGTACTCCGCAAGCCAGGTCAGGGACCTGAAAAAGGAAGAGAATTTCTGTGGTGTTCTGTTCCCAAGGTGTTTTAAATTATTAGACTAGTTTGATTTTTCAGGTTCTTTCAATGCTTATAAAAGACCATGATTTTAAATGATTATTTTCTTAGTTGGCATTGGAAATTCATGTATCCTTTGCTTAATGGCTGAAAAAAAAGAAGTAATGTGTTAGGAACTTTTGAAATGTCATGTACAACTTGCCCTCTAGCAAGCCTTGCCGGGCAGTGTAGTCTGTAGAACTCTTGGAATATTGATCACAAGGAAGAAAGGGAGTTTATCTACTCTGGCTTTGGCCATGTGTCATGAATACATTTGCTTTTAAATGAATTTCATAAAATATTAATGTAATCATACCAAACAGAAGAGTGGTGAGTACATTAGTCGGGAGTTATATTTATCCTGTGTATTTGTTTTTTGTTTATCTCCATTTATTAGTAGACATTACATGGAGATAGGCATTTCTTTCTCAGTCAAAGTGGCAGAACTTGTTTAATGAACTGATGTTTCTGTAATCTGTGGTAAGGTAGAGCTGTGAGTGACAGAGCTATATGAATAACAATGAGGAGGCAGGCAGGACAATAAAAGGAAGACAAACATTTCAGTAGGAGGGAAAAATAGATGGGATTGTTTAGTTGGCACACAATCTAATCTATTCTTTTCCTACTGAAAATTAACAGTTTGTAAATGGGTAAAATAATGTTAACAGTTTTTCTAAAATCTTATACACAATGAATGAAATTTTCAGTGTTCATATTGCATAGCACAGGAATAGAGTATCAGGGGCTTTAAGTTCTCCAAAATGAAAAGGAAGACCTGAACTCCCGTCTCCATTGGCCTAGAGCCTGAAGTATGGTCTATCACAAATGTTTGAAGACTATGGGAATGAATACCTGAATAAGTGAATTTATTAGTGTATATATGCATGCTTTGAATAACAAGAAGGAAAGTTACCTATCAGGACTAAACCTATCATGCCAGAAGTTTTCTTATCTGTTCTGTCCTTTTATTCTTTGAGATAAACCTCATTATTTATCCCCACTTTTACAAAAAAAGGTAATGGAGGCACACAGATATTAGGAAACCTGCCTCAAGGTCACATAACTAGTATGTGGAGGAAAGTAGGGATATGAGAGCCACAGGGAAGAAGGGAAGGAGTATGTGTGTGTACACATGTAATGTTGGGTGAGGTGACATATGAGGGCTAAAAGTAAATTTGTTTTCAGAAAAATGATATTTACTCTTAGAAGAAAATGTTTTCATACCATACATGTCTAGGGTCTTGACCTCTCAGCATGGCAGACATGTGAGAGGATGAGGAATGCCTAAACTCTCTTGGGCTGGCTTGCAATGGAAGATGCCCATGTGTCACCCCCTACCACCTATCTGTCTAATCACAAAACACCCTCACATTAGGACCATTGTCCCTGAAGTTCTGCTTTTGTAAGAACCACATATTCTTCCCACTGCTTAGATCTACTTCCTTCAAAATCTTAGAGAGGCACCCAGGGGATTCAGAGCCACCTTAGGGTCATGCTTATAGGCATTGCTCCTCGGACCCGTGTGTTGAGCAGAGTCAAGTTTTTAGGCATGGGACCTACTACTGCTAATGCAACTGCCCCTACACTATGCAATAGTTTGCAGTCCACTGTACTTTCTGTAGCAGAGGGCAGGGTTGAGAGGAGGGACAATAAAGAGGTAAAATGCATGCCCTTTTCATGAATAACTTGCATTTGGATATAGAAACAAAATGTAAACAGTGAAATATCACCTTTAAACCCAGGCAAGCAGGGGCCCCTGACCTGGGCCACACCTCAGGGGACTTCGTTCGTTGGAATGCCTGGCTTGTATTTTCTAAGTCATTTTCCAGTACTGAGCACTGACCAGGCAAGTAGCGCTATCAGGGTAAGTGCCCCAAGTCCAGATCAGGTCCTGTGTGGATTTTTTGTTTGTTTCTTTTGTGAGGTTTTTTTGTTTGTTGTTGTTGTTTTTAGCAAGAAGCACCTTTCTTGAAATTTTCTAAGTTCCCCTCCAGTGCTTATAACTGACCAAGACTTACAGCATTATCTAGGCAAGGAGCCCCAATCTCAAAATGAACCTACATGGATACCAGTTCCCATATCTCCTCTTGGAGGCACTCTCCAACCCTCTATCCAACATGTGTAATCATCTAGATGCCCCCAAGGAGCCTCAGAATTCATGCCTATGGGGTCCTCCCAGTGTCTTGGTTCCAGGAGAGTAGCCTGGCAAATAAATCACTCCAACTGCCTGATGTGATATTTCTTTAATAGTATCACATGAGATTGTGCCAACAGAATAGTGTCGATGCTGTTTTGGGGGTGAATCAAATTGTGTATATAGACAAGCCCCACAAAAAAATATTTGACTGGGGATCCCCATACATCCTAGAAGCATCTTTGAATGCAACAAAGGATGATATAAAATAAAATTCAGTGGCAACATGTGTAGAACAAATAGATTTTAGACAAAGAGTTAAAAATGAACCATGATTATCTGGAAAGGGTTATTTAAGGAGGTTGGGTCTTAAGCCAGGCCTGTGGGCATGGGTAGAATTTAAGGAGGCTCAAATAATTCCACACAGGGAGATCAACATGAAGAAAAGCATATAAAATAGTTCTTTATTGAGCATTTTATGCTATGCATTATGTTAAGCACATTACATTTATTATTTTATTTAGTCCTCATAACTCCCTATAAGGTAGATAGAATAAACCCTGTTTTGCAAAAGAGGAAATGGAGGTTCAAGCGATTCATTCTGCTAAACATGTGGTAGAACTAGGACCCAGGTCTGCCGGATCCCCAAAACTGTGTGCTCTTAACACCTGTTGTACTGCAGAAAGCCCAGGAGTGTTACAGAGGACAGTAAGTAAGAAGCCTTGTGTGAATGCAGCAGAGGGTGTGTGTTGGAAACCAGTGGAAGGCAAGACCAATAGACAAGTCATATAATTAAAGGCCTTGGATGTCAAAATGAGATCTAGAGACAAATAGGCATTAATCTAATTTAATAAAAGAGTAATATGCAAATTGACCCTCACTCCATTACACCTAAGCCATGCCCACCAGCCAATCAGAGCGGCTATATGCAAATTAGCCCTGCCAAGATGGTGGCCGGCAGCCATGGAGCTAGAGCAAACAGGAGGCTTCCATTGCACCAGCGATGGAGGAAACTGCCTGCCTAGACTGGCTGGGCCTCTGCTCAAGGCAACAATGTTTCACTTATAGAAGCCATGGAGCTGAAGCAAACAGGAGGTTTTGTTGACTGCCTAGGCCTCCACTCAAGGCAACAGAGTTTCAATTATAGAAGATAAATAAACCCCAGAAACCTGATTCCAGCCAGCCTCGCTGGGACCTTGGGCCAATGCGACCTGTGGCCAGCCTGAAAACGGCCCTCAGCCCCTCATCCAGGCTGGCCAGGCACACCAGCAGGTGGACATCCCCCAAGGGATCCCAGACTACGAGAGGGCACAGGCCGGGCTGAGGAACCCCCCCCCCCCCGAGTGCACAAATTTTTGTGCACTGGGCCCCTAGTTAAATATAACTAAAAAGCCCCATCCTGAAAAGAAAATGCACAAGTATACTGTAATACAGTATTTAAGACCTGGTGCTAATATCATGTTTTCTTAAATATTCTGCCTCTGTGTTAGAGAGATCTTTGGTATGAAGCTTATAAGTTAACATTCTGCATCCAGTTGACTTTTTCTGGTGTCATTTATTGTTCTTTCTTTCTTCTCCTTTTTTAGACTTTGATCCTGCTCTTGGAATTATGACTGGAATTCCACCAATAACTCCAATGATGCCTGGCTTGGGAATAGTACCTCCTCCAATTCCACCAGATATGCCAGTAGTAAAAGAGATCATACACTGTAAAAGCTGCACACTTTTCCCTCCAAATCCAAGTAATATTCTGCTTTTTCTCCACACAAATCATTGTGTTTTCTTTTCTAGGAACACCTTTTTATTTTTCAAAAGAATATCCAAGAGATTCATAGATGTATGTACAGAAGCTTCACTTAGAAAATTGAAGACAAGGAATTTTTCTCTTACTAGGCAAGGCTGAATTTTATGAACAGAACGGTAGATTTCTGTGTACTGGTGGCAGTACAAATGATAAAGTGTATTTTTAATGTCATCTAGTAAGGGATTCTAGTGTGTTGATCTAGAAAGAGGCATCTGACACAAATTGCTCAACACTCATTTGCAGTCTCTCCTTTTCATAACTGACTAACATTCTGATGATGGCAGAAATATAGTGTGTTCTAAGCCTACCTGAGGCACATGATAATGTAAATCTGGTGCTAAAGATCCTCACTGCTTCGAGCTATTCACACATCACTCAAACTACAGCTATTCAACTGATGGACTGCAGTAGGCAGTGAGATCAGGTTTAACTTACTGTGGGGGCAAAGAGGAATATTGAGACTGAGTCAAGCTACTTGCAGCTATTCAGTCAATGCAGTTGATGTGGAAATGGCTAGATGGCTATCTTGCCAGTAATTAATAGGTTTCTCTTTAGACTCTTAAAAACATCTTCAAAGATATGGTGGCCATTTTTCAGTTTAAATGTAGCTGCAATAATAATTGACTCAATCATTTTTCCAGATCTGTTTGGGGTTTTATTTACTTTAAATGATCAAAAGCTACATCTTCACATAACCCAAGCCTTCTTAAAGCTTTTCCCACAGTTCTAGTGATACTGGGTGGTCTACTTAAGAGAGCCACCACTATAGTGCTATGAGTTTAAAACTGTTTACCAAGGGCCCTGGCTGGTGTGGCTCAGTTGGCTGAGCATTGTCCCGTGCACTGAAAGACTGCCAGGTAGATTCCTGGTCAGGTCACATGCCCAGGTTGCAGGCTCTCCCATTGATGTTTCTCCCTCTCTCTCTCTCCCTTCCTCTCTCTCTAAAAATCTTTTCTAAAAAGCTGTTTGTTAAGGGACACACTCAAGAGTCTAGGCCATAGATCAAATGAACTTGCCTAACATAATAAACATGAACCTTTCACATGTGACTTCAGGCAACTATTTTATTTCCTACCTTACATAGGAACCAACTAATCATGGAATCAGGGACCCAGATTCTACTTAGTATGGTCTGCTGAGAACTGAGAGGATTTTAGAATCAGTCAGAGTTATTTGAACAAATCATCTTGACCCTTCTTGCTAGTGAAAAATGTTCTTATACCTTCTTCCAGTCTTTGAACTTGTCAGCAGGGTATTCCTTCCAGACCAATAAGAAATTTAGGAGTCCAACATTTCAGAGGACTGAATTAGGAGAATAATTAGCATGTCACAGAAGAATTAGGGAATAGAGAATAAGATGGCCCTAGTACACCTTACCTGCCAGCTCATTTGGCCATTTCTGGATTTGTGTTTAGTGCCTCGGTGAATGAGTGGCATTGTTGTATCCTTGTCTCTTACTCTTAGTGCCACTGTCCCGACAAATAGGCAATGGACTTTTTTCCCTTTCTTCTACTTGTTGCTTTTAGAATAGAAAAAGCTATGCATCCCTCATGCCTCTTTTTTTTTTTACTTCAAAAGCCATGAATTTAGGCATTACAGTGTTAAAACCTCCTGCTTATATAAAAGTAGAGCCCTACTGGCTTAAATCATTCATTTATCACATTACCAGCCTGCACTAGGCTTCTATAGTCCTAATCAAGTCTAATCTAACAGGATGGCTCATACTCTGTAGTGTTTATATTGGGTGCAAAGGATTACTTTGCAGTATGTTCAGTTCCTGAATTTCAAAAATAGCACAGATACTTCATATATAACACATAAACCTCCTTGTTGAGCCTTTAAATGAATGTAGAAATATATGGCTTAAAGAGGATCTAACTTTTGATAACCTCTATCAAAGGAAACAGACAGCTCCGAGACACATTTATATTTTCCCACCTACAGACTTGCCTTCTCACTTCTGAGTTGGAAGGACCACAGAGCAAGAGGAGCGCATTTTACCTTCAGGACTCAATCCCTTTGTTCTTCCTGTTTTTTTAAGGATGCTGACAGGGCATTTAGTCCTACCAAAGTGGTGGCTTCTGGAAAGAAACATGGCTTTGGAATTGGATTCAAAAAATAACATTTGACACTGTTTAATGTAAACTGGTGTTCTGTTTCCTTTTTAGAGCTTGGATTTTGTTTAAAAGGGCACTCAGTTTAATTGGGGAAGATACTAATGCAGAAGCCTAAAATAATAGCAAAAGTGCCTTTTTTCGTTAACAGCCCTCTCAGCAATATGGTCATGTGATATAGTGGCTGTTTATGAACCCATTTAATCTGCTTCTGTCTTGTTGCTTCATTAGAAAGTATCTTTAGCATTCATTCCTTCTCCTCTCTCCCACCTAATACTTTATCCAGGTGCTTGTCACATATACAGAATTCTAAAAGTCCTGGGGTTCCCAGTAACTACAAATTCAGAGTCCAACTTGACTCCAAAAGCCTTTCACTGATCTGCTTCATGTGACTGTCTTCAATCCATCATTTCTTCTTGCCATTTACCTGTTCTTAGCTAAGTTCGACTGCTTCCTGATCTCACACTCCTCTCCAGCCCAAATCCAAGTCTACCCTCTCCTGAAACAATTCCATGTGGAAGATACTGAAAATAAAACATTAATCATCACTCCAGTGCATTTCTATTTAAATATTGAGTGCTAAATCCAATGGATACTTTTTAGTCCTTAAATTCCTTTATCTCTGCTCTATTTAGTGCTAGTGACCCCATCATCTTTCTTGAAAAATTAGGTCATTTGAAAGTGTGAGAATGAATGAGACAACCAGAGATATTATATAGATCAAGAAGGGAGACAACCAAACAGAGCACCCTGAGGAATCCCAATATTTCAAAATTGAGAGGAACAAGAATAGTTTCCTTATGTATATCCCTTAGCAGCAAAGTCCTCAAAAGACTTTTATCTTTTCAATTTATCTCTTCTCTCTTAAGTCTTCTTCATTTATGCTTTTGCTCCACCCCTCTGTCAAAATATCTCTTGTTTAAAGCCACTGGTGACCTAACAATACTAAAGCCAGGGGATAATTCTCAATTCTCTTCCTAGCCGACCTAATAGCCATATATGATACAGTTGATTACTCCTTGCTTATTGATACACTTTCTTCACTTGGCTTCCAGGAAAACTATTAGTTCTCTTCCCACCACACTGATTTGTTCTTTGCAGTCTCCTTTGCCTATACCCTTCTGTTCTCCCTGTCTTTTTATCATTGGAGGGAGCCTCATGGTTCAGTCCTTGAACTTTTTCTCTAGCTACTCTCATACCTTTGATCATCTCATCAAATCTCATGGCTGCAAAACCAGCTATATGTCAGTGACCCTAAATTATATGTTTAGCTCAGACCTTGTCTCTGAACTGCAAATTTATATTCAACTGCCTACCTGTTTTCTCCATTTAGATGTCAAGTAGACATCTCAACTTAATATGTTCAAAATGAAACTCCTAATCTTCCTCTCAGACCATTTCTACTAGTATTGTTCTCCATTTCAGATAGTGGTAGCTCCATCCTTTCAGTGGCTCAGGTTAAAACTTGAAGGTCATCCTTACCTACCTTATTTTCCTCATACACCATATTTAATCTGTTAGAAAACTCTATCAGATCTACCTTCAAATTTATATAGATAAATCTAGAATTCTGCTATCCTCAAGATAACCACTACTATGACCCAGTTTATATATACAACTATACATTTTTCTGAACTACTGCAATAGCTTCCTTATTGTTTTTCTCTTTCACTCTTGCCCCTCACAGTCTATTATCAAGATATTAAGCAGAGTAGTCCTTTTAAAAGCCTGAGTCAGATCATGTCCCTCCTCTACTCAAAACCTTTTAATAGCTCCCTATTTTACTCATAATGAAAGCTAAAGTCAATTTAATGCATTAGAAGACCCTTTATGATCTTTCCTCTCTCTCTCATAATATCTCTTTGACTTTATCTCCTACTACTTCCCTGCCCATCACTCACAGTTACATTTATATTGACCCCCATGTTATTCCATAAACACACCAGGCAATCTTCTATTATAGGATCTTTGAACTGGCTCTTCCCGCTACCTGAAATACTCTTCCCCTAAATAGTTGTGTTAATAACTCACTTTCTTCAAGTATTTGTTCAAATGTCTCTTTGTCAGTGACTCTGACAACCTACTTAAAAATACACCCTCCCTACCACACTCCCAATCCTACTTGCCCTCTCTATTTTTTATGTAACACTTATATTTTAACAAACTATGTAATTTACAGAAAGTAAATCCCACAAATGTACGTATATTTGTCTGTTTTCCCACTAATGTATTCCTAGCAGTTAGAAAAGTATCTGATATATAGTAGGTGTTCAATAAATATTTCTAGAGTAATGGATGGATGGATGGGTACAAAAGGATAGGTCAGAGGTCTAGAAAGAAAACCAAGAGAGTTTGGAGTAATTACGCCATTTGCTGACAATTTCCAAATCTATATTTTCAGTCCATATTTCCCTTTTGAGCTTCAGACAAATATGTCCAACTGACCACTAGACTTTTCTAAGTGAATATACATCAAATGTGCAAAAAATTTATATTAGTGGACAGGTTAAAATTCAAGAGAATTGTGTTCTACTCCCAACTCTGTCACCAAATCTTGGGCTTGTTGTATAATCTCCCTGGGTCCAAGTTTCCTTGCCTGTGAAATGAGGATACTGCATTTGATTAACCTAGATACTTCCAAGGTTTCATCTAGATCTAAAAATATGATTTTTTAAAATTTTGTTTTATTGCTTAAAGTATTACAATGAATGTTAGATAGGTCTCCATTTTTTTCCCTTGACCTTCCCCCCTCCTCCCCTACCCCCCCCCCGTGTCTTGTGTCCATTGATTATGCTCATATGCATGCATACAAGTCTTTCAGTTGATCTCTTAACTCCCCCACAACCCTCCCCAGCCTTCCAGCTGTAGTTTGATAGTCTGTTCAATGCTGTTCTGCCTCTATATCTGTTTATGCTTATCAGTTTATAATGGTCTTTATTATCCATAAATAAGTGAGATCATGTGGTATTTTTCTTTCATTGAATGGCTTATTTCACTTAGCATAATGCTCTCCAGTTCCATCCATGCTGTTGCAAATAGTAAGAATTCCTTCTTTTTTACAGCAGCGTAGTATTCTATTGTGTAGATGTACCACAGTTTTCTAATTCATTCATCTGCTGATGGGCACTTAGGCTGTTTCCAAATCTTAGCTATGGTAAATTGTGCTGCTAGGAACATAGGGATGCATATATCATTTCTGGTTTCTTGGGATATATTCCCAGAAGTGGGATCACAGGATCAAAAGGGAGTTCCATTTTTAATTTTTTGTGGAAACTCCAAACTGTCTTCCATAGTGGTTGCACCAGTCTGCATTCCCACCAGCAGTGCAGAAGGGTTCCTTTTTCTCCACATCTTCTCCAGCACTTGTCGTTTGTTGATTTGTTGATGATAGCCATTCTGACAGGTGTGAGCTGATACCTCATTGTTGTTTTGATTTGCATCTCTCACATAATTAGTGACTTTGAGCATGTTTACATATGTCTTTCAGCCTTCTGTATGTCTTCTTTTGAAAAATGTCTCTTTAGGTCCATTGCCCATTTTTTGATTGGATTGTTTATCTTCCTTTTGTTAAGTTGTATGAGTTCCCTGTAAATATTGGATACCCCTTATCGGTGATATCATTGACAAATATGTTCTCCCATGCAGTGGGCTTTCTTGTTGTTTTGTTGATGGTTTCCTTTGCTGTGCAAAAGCTTTTTATTTTGATGTAGTCCCATTTGTTTATTTTTCTTTAGCTTCCGTTGCCCTAGGAGCAATATCAGTGAAGAAATTCCTTGGGCACATGTTTGCGATTTCACTGCCTGTGTATTCCTCTAGTATTTTTATGGTTTCCCATCTTACATTTAAGTCCTTTATCCATTTTGAGTTTATTTTTGTGTACGGTGTGAGTTGGTGGTCCAGTTTCATCTTTTTGCATGTATCTGTCCAATTTTCCCAGCACCATTTATTGAAGAGACTGTCTTGACTCCATTGTACACTTTTGCCTCTTTTATCGAATATTAATTGGGCATAGTGGTTTGGGTCAATTTCTGGGTTCTCTATTCTATTCCATTAATCTATATGTCTGTTCTTGTGTCAGTACCAAGCTGTTTTAAGAATAGTGGCTTTGTAATACAGCTTGATATCTGGTATTGCGATCCCCCCTACTTTGTTCTTCTTGCTCAGGATTGCTGCAGCTATTCGTGGTCTTTTTTTATTCCAGATGAATTTTTGCAGTGTTCGTTCTAGGTCTGTGAAATATGCTGTTGGTATTTTAATGGGGATTGCTTTGAATCTATAGATTGCTTTGGGAAGTATGGACATTTTGATGATATTGATCCTACCAATCCATGAACACAGTATGTTCTTCCATCTGTTTATGTCTTCCTCTATCTCTTTTTTCAGTGCCCTGTAGTTTTTCGCATATAAGTCTTTTACCTCCTTGGTTAAGTTTATTCCTAGGTATCTTAATTTTTTTGGTGCAATGGTAAATGGGATTGGTTTTTTTAATCTCTCTTTCTGTAAGTTCACTATTAGTGTAAACAAGTTGCATAGCTTTCTTGGCATTAATTTTATATTCTGCAACATTGCCTAATTCATTTATTAAGTCTAATAATTTTTTGATGGAGTCTTTAGGGTTTTCTATGTACAATATCATGTCATCTGTAAATAAAGACAGTTTTACTTCTTCTTTTCCAATTTGGATGCCTTTTATTTCTTCTTCTTGCCTGATCGCAATGGCTAGTACTTCCAGTACTATGTTGAACAGGAGTGGTGAAAGGGGGCATCCCTGTCTTGTTCCTGTTCTTAGGGGAAATGATTTTAGTTTTTGCCCAGTGAGTATGATGTTGGCTGTGGGTTTGTCATATATGCCTTTTATTATGTTGAGGAATGATCCTTTTATTCCCACCTTGCTGAGAGTTTTTATCAAGAAAGGATGTTGGATTTTGTCAAACGCTTTTTCTGCATCAATTGATATGACTATGTGATTTTTATCTCTCAACTTGTTTATGTGATGTATCACGTTTATTGATTTGCGGATATTGTACCATACTTGCATCCCTGAGGTAAATCCTACTTGGTCATGGTGTATGATCTTTCTGACGTATTGCTGTATCCGATTTGCTAGAATTTTGTTGAGTATTTTGGCATCTATATTCATGAGGGATATTAGTCTACAATTTTCTTTCATTGTGTTGTCTTTATTTGGCTTTGGTATTAGGGTGATGCTGGCTTCATAGAATGAGCTGGGAAGAGTTCCTTCTTCTTGAATTTTTTGGAATAGTCTGAGGAGGATAGATTTTAGTTCTTCCTTGAATGTTTGATAAAACTCCCCTGTAAAGCCGTCTGGCCCTGGGCTTTTGTTTGCTGGGAGCTTTTTGATGACCGCTTCAATTTCTTCCATAGTTATTGGCCTATTGAGATTTTTAGAATCTTCCTGATTGAGTTTTGGAAGATTGTATTTTTCTATGAATATGTCCATTTCCTCTAGGTTGTCTAGTTTATTGGAGTAGAGTTGTTCATAGTATTTTTTAACAATTCTTTGAATTTCTGAGGGGTCTGTTGTTATGTATCCTCTTTCATTTCTGATTTTGTTTATTTGTGTCCTCTCTCCTTGCTTTTTGGTGAGCCTGGCTAATGGTTCGTCAATCTTGTTTATCCTTTCAAAGAACCAGCTCTTGGTTTCATTGATCTTCTGTATTTTTTTTTGTCTCTATGTCATTTATTTCTGCTCTGATCTTTATTATCTCCTTCATTCTGCTCACTCTGGGCCTTCTTTGTTGCTCCCTTTCTAATTCTTTGAGTTGTAGAGTTAGATTATTTAGTATAATTTTTTCTTGTTTTTTGAGATAGGCCTGTAGAGCTATAAACTTCCCTCTCAGAACTGCTTTCATTGTGTCCCATAGATTTTGGATTGTTGTGTTTTTGTTCTCATTAGTTTCCAGAGTGTTTGTAATTTCTTCTTTGATCTCATTGGTAACCCAGTCATTATTTAGTAGCATGCTATTCAGCTTCCAAGTGTTTGAGTTTTTTGGATTATTTTTGTTGTAGTTTATTTCTAATATTATGCCATTGTGATCTGAGATGCTTGGTATAATTTCAATCTTCTTGAATTTAGGGAGACTTTGCTTGTGACCCAATATGTGGTCTATTTTTTAAAATGTCCCATGTGCACTTGAGAAGAATGTATATTCTGTGGCTTTGGGGTGAAATGCTCTGAAGATGTCAATTAAGTCCATCTGATCTAGTGAGTCATTTAGGATTGCTATTTCTTTGCTGATTTTTTGTCCAGAGGATTTATATAGTGATGTCAGTGGTGTGTTTAAGTCTTCTACTATGATTGTATTGTTGTCGATCTCTCCCTTGATATCTTCCAGGAGTTTTTTTTTATGTATTTGGGTGCTCCTGCATTGGGTGCATATATGTTTATCAGGGTTATATCCTCTTGTTGTATTGATCCTTTAAGTATTATGAAGTGCCCTTCCTTATCTCTTGTTATGGCCTTCACTTTGAAGTCTATTTTGTCAGATATAAGTATTGCTACCCCAGCTTGTTTTTTCCTTTCTACTTGCCTGAAAGATATTTTTCCATCCCTTCACTTTCAGTCTGTGTGAGTCCCTTGTTCTGAGGCAGGTCTCTTGTAGACAGCATATATATGGGTCATGTCTTTTTATCCATTCAGCCACTCGATGTGTTTTGATTGGAGCATTTAGTCCATTTACTTTTAAAGTTATTATTGAAAGGTACTTGTTTGAGGTCATTTCTATTTTGTGCCTGTGTTCTTTCTTACCTTTTTATTTCTTCTTTTTACAGCATTCCCTTTAGCATTTCTTGCATTGCTGGCTTGGTAGTAATAAACTCCTTTAGCCTTTTTTGTCAGCAAAGATCTTGATTTCCCCTTCAATTTTGATTGATAGTCTTGCTGGATAGAGTATTCTTGGATTCTGTCCTTTGCTTTGTAACGCTTTGTATACCTCCTTCCATTCTCTTCTAGCGTGGTGTGTTTCTGTTGATAAATCATTTGATTATCTGATGGGGTATTCCTTTGTATGTAACTCTCTGTCTCTCTCTTGCAGCCTTTAAGATTCTCTCTTTGTCTTGTACATTTGCCAATGTTATTATGATATGTCTTGGTGTGGGTCTTTTGGATTCATCTTGCTTGGGACTCTGTGTATTTGTGTAACTTTTCTATTCCCCTTATCTGGGACGTTTTCTGTCATTACTTCTTCAAATAGATGTTCTAATCCTTGTTGCTCTTCTTGTCCTTCTTGCAGCCCTGTTATACATATGTTACTTCGTTTCATGTTGTCCCAATGCTCCCTTAGGCTCTCCTCTTGCTTTTTAATTTTTTCTCCAGTTGCTGTTCAGATTGAGCTTGTTTCTCTACCTTATCTTCTAACTCACTAATTCGGTCCTCTGCTTCTTCTAGTCTACTGTTGAATCCTTCCATGGTGTTTTTGATTGTAGCTATATCATTTTTCATTTCTTCT
>PVJC01013230.1:16181-39201 GCA_004026665.1 Murina feae
CCCCTCTCCCCCCTCACCCCCACCATCCCATTTGGCTCATAGCAAAATCTTAATAACACCAAAGATTTATTGAGAGCCTTCACTAGGTAAACTTTCTGTTCACCTCATTTCAACCTTTCAGCACTTATGAGGTAGGCATTATTACTGTCCCCATTTCACAGATGAGGAAAATAACTCCAGTAAGTGATTTGCTCTAAGTTACAAATCAAGAAGGAAGCAGACTCCATTTTCTTAAACATTACACTAGTTGCTTTCTCTTTTGTAGAAAAAAGAATAGATAACTACAGGAGGCCTTTGAGGTCTGGAGACAGAACAAGCAGAGTGAGTGAAGAGACTGGACAATTCTGGAGGAGGAATTTCCAGGTTCTGCTGGGACCCATCTCACTCAGCCTTGCTCACATCTATGTGTTTAGCAGGCAGTTTCTTCCCATCTCCCCACTCCCTGACTTGGTCCACTTGCTTCCTCCAGTTCCCACATCCTCCTTCACTTCCTTGGATACTATTTGCCTTTGTCTTTCAGGTTATGTATTTGATCAGAAAATGCCTGGATGGGCCAGAACCCTCTGGAAACCCTCCAGATAATTCAGGTGTCTGTAGAGGATGGTCTCCCCTGTTCTCCCAACTCTAACAAAAGACATCTGGTCTCATCCTGGGATTAGAAGCCTCTTTAGCAAAGCTTAGCTCCTCCCTCTTCATCTCCCACGACTACTTCTATGCCCTCTCTACAAGCTAAAAATAAGTAACTACATATGCTTCCCAGAACATGCCAAGTTCTTGAAACCTTTGGGTTTGCAATTTTCTCTCTCTGGAATGCCAGCATCCTCTCTCTCCCAAGTTTTTCAATAGGAAACTAATTATCCTCAGTCTTGACTCAAACATGACCTCTAGCCCCACCGATATTATCATTCAGGCCACCATTTCTTGCCTGACCTACTCCCTCAACTAGTCTCTAGAATGCCTTTCTGGCCCTAACCATCCATTTCCCACACTGTACCCAGAGTAATTTTTCTCAAATGCAGTGTGGCTCAGTTTGTTGGGTATGGTCCCCTGCACCAAAGGATCTCCAGGTTGATTCCCAGTCAGGGCACATGCCTGGTTGTGGGATCAATCCCTAGCAGGGCATGTTGCAGGAGGCAGCCAATCTATGTTTTGCTCTCATTGATGTTTCTATCTCTTTCTCCCTTTCTCTCTAAAAATCAATAAAAACATTTTAAATATAAATAAAATAAATGCAATTTTGATCTTATCACTTCCCTTCTTAAAATTTGTCAATGGTTTCCTAAGCTCTCAAGGTAAAGACATAACTTTTTTTTAAATAAATTTTATTGATTTTTTTTTTTTTTTTTTTACAGAGAGGAAGGGAGAAGGATAGAGAGTTAGAAACATCAATGAGAGAGAAACATCGATCAGCTGCCTCCTGCATACTACCTACTGGGAATGTGCCCGCAACCAGGGTACATGCCCTTGACCAGAATCGAACCTGGGACCCTTCAGTCTGCAGGCCAACACTTTATCCACTGAGCCAAACCGGTTAGGGCAAGACATAACTTTTTAACCTGTCTTTGGCAGTTCTTCCACCCCACTCGCACCCACTCCTCTTGCTCAATTGTTACTCAATTCCTTGAAACTTGCCATTCTCTCTTGACTTTACATGATGTTCCCTTAGCCTGGAACTCTCCTGCCTTTTTCCCCAACTGACTTCTACTAACCTTTTAGGCAGATCTCAACCTAAACTCACCTCACCACTGTACCTTCCAGAATCCCTCATACTGGGCAAGCTGCCTCTGCTTTCTGCGTCCACTCCTATTATTTCCCCATGACAGCATTCATCCTCTTTGTTACTAACTACCTTTTTATTTACTCCCACACCCTGGAGGAGTACCTTATTTCCCAGTTTAACTGGAAGCCTACCTTATTTCCCAGTATAACCCAGAGTCTAGTACTGGTGGGCTCTCCATGAATAATTGTTAAAGTAGTGAGTGAACAAAGCCTTCCCTGTCTTAACAGTGCAGACTCAGGCACCCACTGCAGCTTCTACAATTACCATCCTCACAGTCACTATTCTGGATGATAGGTGATTGCTTCTTTTGAGTGTCCCTCTCTCCTTACGGATTGGGATGGCACCTTTAATGTAACTCCAGTGCCTAATACAGAGCTCAGCATTCACCCTTCCATCCGTCCTCTCATTATCTTTAACAAATATTTATTAAGGCCGTGGCCGGGTAGTTCTGTTGGTTAGAGAGTCATCCCACTATGTCAAGGTAGCTAATTCCATCTCCGGTCAGGGCATATACAAGAAGCAACCGATGAATGCATAAATAAGTAGAACAACAAATCAATGTTTCTCTCTCCCTCTTCCTCTCTCTTCCTCTGTCTCTCGCTAAAATCAAAATAAAAACACACAAATATTTTTTGAGTCCTAGAGACTGTAAATGCAGCAGTGAATGAGGTAGAAAGGATTCTGCTTCAAGCTCACATTCTAGGAGTAAAGATGGATGCCTAGTGAGCCAGAGGTTCAGTGAATCTAATTCATACTGAGAAGCCCTTACACAACTACAAAGTAAGGAGCACAGATGCCAGCATATTTTCTCCTTTCCACAACTACAAAGTAAGGAGCACAGATGCCAGCATATTTTCTCCGTGACCTCCAGACCTCCTCCCTTTGTTCAGGTCTCCTTGGGACTAACCATCAAGCAGCAGCAGCAGGAAGGAAGGGAATAAGGGGGGAAGGCAGGCCTAGTGGGAAGGGTGCAAGTCCCTAAAGATAAGCAATGGTGCTACAGCCAAAGCAGTGTGGTAACTAGCTTTCTTCTTTTCTCTGGGGCAGAGAAAGAGAGATCCACAGAGGGAAAGACATGAATGGACAGAGATGACAGAGGAAAAAGGAAGGAGAGAAAAGGCAGAACAGAGAGCAGGAGTCAGAAATACAAGGAGAGGGAAGGAGACTGAGGCACAAATAGAAGGTCTGCAGGACTGACCCCTGCCTGTGTTGCTGGGAGACGGCTCTGGGTATATAGCTCCTCGTCTGGGTCACTGGAGGGGAAAAGAAAAAAAAAAAGAGGGATTCCCTAGATGGTTTTCAGAGCCCTCTGATTCCAAAAATTGTCTCTGCTGCCATCTAGTCACCCCAGGAGGCTTCTGCAGGGGACCTGCCAGCCTCCAAACCAGGATATACTCCATTAGACCCTTGTGAGTAAAGGACAGGCAGTGATGAGAAAAACAGTTGCTCTGGTATGGCAACCTCTGATTTTCATCTTTCTCAGAAAAGGTCATAGAAAAGACCCTGTGTTTGTCCTGTTTCCTAACTGAGGCTCTAGGCTCTGCTCTCTGAGATACCCAGTCTGCAAGCACAGCGCAGAAACTTCCCTGAGCGAGGAGCTGGGGAGGCTCCCACCACCCAGGAGCCCCCTGATGCCCAGCACTAGCCTCAGTTGCTAATAGGGCTGCTGCTCGTGCCTCAGCTGCTTGCTCCTGAGGCTGTGATGCCATCTGCTGCTCAACTTAGGAAACTGGCTGACTCTGGTTGCAAAACCAAGGGGGAGCCTTGCCAGACTTGAGCAAGAGGCCTGCTTAGGTCTCAGGAGAACCATGTCTTTATCTCTGGACAGAACCAGTAGTGGGTCTCAGAGACAGAACAAATGCTCTGTTCCTTGTCATCATTTTTTTTTTACACTAGACAAAATTCTTCTCTTTCACAAAAACGGTCCCCTCCCACATAGTACAAGGGTTTAACTGTGTGACCAATAGAATATGACAGATGTAATGGTATGTAACTTCCAAGATTCGATTATAAAAGACACTGGCCTTCTTCTCTCTCTCTCTCTCTCTCTCTCTCTCTCTCTCACACACACACACACACACACACACACACACACACACACTTGCTCTGGGGGAAGGAAGTTGCCATGTCATGAAACTCCTTTGGAGAGGCTCCTGTGAATGAGCTCGGAGGCAGAGCCTCAGGCAAGCCTTCACAGGGCTAAAGCCCTGACAGACAGCCTGACTTGCAACCTCTTGAGTGACCTCTGCATTATGTCACTTCATTTCCTTATGAGTTCTGGCATCTGGATCCCAGACGCTCCTGAGAGGCTCCGAGGAGCTGTTCAGGGGGAAATGACAGCGGCTGCACGTACGGACGGCTCTGTTCTTCCAGGCAACCTCTGATTTTCATCTTTCTCAGGAAAGATCATAGAAAAGACCCCAATCTCTCAGTCTCTTTAACCTCATCTTTTACCATCCCACTCTCTCCCCAGCTTAACCTCCCCCTAGGCTCACTCTTGCCCCAGGGCTTTTGAATTTGCATTTCTCTCTGCTGATGCTCCCTCCCAGCCTTCAGGTCGTTATTCACATGTAGCCTTTTCAGGGTAGCTTTCCTTGATCCTCCTGCACCCTTAAACTGCAACTGCCACATCTAGTCTATCCTTTTCTCTACTTTATTTTTATTCTTAGCCCTTACGATAACATACATAATAAAATATAGTTTACATAATTATCTTGTGTCTCTATCCCCCACTAGAACGTAATAAGCTCCATGAAGGCAATAATTTGTGTTTTCGTCTATTTTTGTCACTGTCCACCACCTGGAATAATGATAAGCACATAATAGATGTATAATACATATTTACTGAGTGGAGAAAAATGAATGTCATAATTCACCAAATACAGTATGCATGTCTTCTAGATTCCATATCATATATCACATGCCATATTATGATGTCACATACATATTATATTTAAATGCAGAGCAAGGCAGTGCAGAGAGACTAGAGTAATAATTAGAACACCTGACTTTGTTGCTTGCTGGCTAGCTATGTTACTATAAGTCAGACATGTAACCTCTCTGAGCCTCAGTTTTACTCATCTGTAAAGTGAGGTTATTATTTTTAAAAATGAATAAAAAATGTATTTTAAAAAAACTTTCTCAAAAAAGAAAGGAAGAGGATGGTGAAGAAATAAAAGACAACTAAACTCATCCCCTTTGAAAAGAACTCTGCAGAACAAAGGCAACCTGAAATTTCCTAGGCGTGGAGAGGAGGTTGGGAATCCAGGAATCCTGGTGCTGACCGCTGAGCTAGCTGAGCTGGCTTATTCCTTTGACTAGTGCCTCTGCCACTTTCTGCAGTTGAAGCTCAGCCTTCCATCTCATCTTCAAAGAATCTCTGATTGAGGAGATCTCTTCTTTATCAGGGAGGAGGAACCAGATGAAACAAATCAGCAGCTTCTCAACTTAGTGTTCTTATTAAGTGCCTGAAATGGCAGCTGCCATTTTTCCTTTTCTTGTGAGCAATGAGCCTTCTTGGCAGCATTCATCTCCCCAGAGCACGCCTAGTTGGGAACAAAAAAGAATTTAGCAATTCCTCTCATAAAGATTCCCTAGGCTAAATGGGACATGAAGAGGTTGGCAGGTTTATTCTTGAATTCAAGATATGCCTGCTCAATCTCAGTCCAAACAGATTCTCTTAGAAAAAAAGATTCTGGTCCAGCTGGTGTGGCTCCATGGTTAAGCACTGACCCACGAACCAGGAGGTCAGGTTTCCATTCCCCCTCAGGTTACTTGCCTAAAGTCAAACAGCTAATATGTAAGTGGTGAAGTCAGAATCAGATCCACATCTGACTCCCAAATCCATGTTCTTCCTACCCAGGAGGCTTGTATATAAAATCTGGGTCTTAGTTTCCTTGCATACTTGGCATATATTTTGTTTATTACCTAACCCCACAAACATGCTAAGGTTCTGGCTATTTTTTCATGACCATTTACTGCAGGGTAAATTAGTATCAGAAAGGTGCAATTAACTCTGTTAAGGCTTTCCTGTGATCAAATCTGAATTCACTCTACCTGATGTTCACCTGCCTCATCAGACTGTAATCTCCATCATGGTAAGGACCATGTCTCTCTTATTCATTACTGTATCTCTCCTAATGTCTAGGGTCTCAAGTTCTATAAAGTGAAATAAGAGAACCTGAGACAAAGGTTAAAAGGTGAATATTTATTTTAAAAACAAGCAAGGAAGAAGTGAGGTAGCCAGAAAGAGAATGAAAGACAGTAAGACACAACTCAGCACAAACAAGCAAGATAAATATAGCCTTTTGCCAGTGTCCTTTTGAAATTACTTTCTATATTTGAGCCTAAGTGACAAGTGAAATCTCCTCTGTAATTTCCCATGTGTTCAGCTAATGAATTTCCAGCAAATGGTTTCAGTACTGGAGGGCCAATTTGGACATTGTGGAGTTGGGGGTGGTGAGAAAATGAGGGGTATAGAAATAGACTGAGTCTAGAAACCAAATAAAGGGGTGATTGGAGGCATATGAGGAGGAAGCCAAGTCTTGGAACTTGCTCAACATCAAGAAGGTCGGGAATTGGTTTTGCTCTAGCTGATGTCACCATGATGTTTCCCTAAATGCTATAGAGGGAGTTCAGGATCCCAGGATACTCTGCAACTATTCTTTGTACCACATTGCCTATCTTGTAAAGAGCTGTACTTGTTTATGTGGAGGGCATTATATTAATAATTTAATTTCAACCATTGAAGGGAATGAAGAGACTGTGGCTCTTTCAGGCTTATATACCTTTTACACAGTAAGTACACTATAAATGTTGAACCAAATAATTATGAGGGAGTCAATCATGAGGGAGAGAAAGTATGGGGGATACACAATCTACATCTTTACATCTGTTTGTGATACCCACACAAATGCTTACTTAAAAATTGTTGATTGATTGATTGACTGACTGAACAATTATTAAATATTTCTCTAGTGGTGGTTCCTGTTCAAGAAGGAGAGGAAAAGGACAGTCTTAAGAACAAAAGGGCCCAGCTGGTGTGGCTCAGTGGTTGAGCATCAACCTATAAACCAGGAGTCCAGTTCAATTCCCAGTCAGGGCACATGCCCGGGTTTCGGACTCAATCCCCAGTGTGGGGCATGCAGGAGGCAGCCAATCAATGATTCTCTCTCATCATTGAGGTTTCTATCTCTCTCTTCTGCTCTGAAATAAATAAAATATATATATGTTATTAAAAAAAGAACAAAGGGCATCAAAGAAGGAAGCAAGAAGAGGATAAAATGGAGGAGAAAGGGAAAAGTAGGCAAGCAGGTTAGAGACCTAGTGTCCCTTGGGGCCAACCTTTCCATTATGAGGTCAAACTCAGAACTAAGGGCCTACCCTAATCCTTCGCCTTTCATCTGGTTGCATTTTTTTCTGGAATGTTTCCTTTTCTTTTTTGTTATTATTTGTAACAATTTTGTCTTCAAGAATAAGAAACAAGCAAAAAAGTAGAAAAGTAGTTGATATTACAGGTAAAAGTCCATATAAATCAACTCACCAAAATGAATTCAGAATTAAAAGGATGGAGGTTAAGAAGGTTGAGTAAGCCCTGACCAGTTTGGCTCAGTGGATAGAGCGTTGGCCTGCGGACTCAAGGCTCCCAGGTTCGATTCCAGACAAGGGCATGTACCTTGGTTGCAGACACATCCCCGTACTGGGTGTACAGGAGGCAGCTGATGGGTATTTTTCTCTCATCGGTGTTTCTAACTCTCTATCCCTCTCCCTTCCTCTCTGTAAAAAAATCAATAAAGTATATTTTTTAAAAATTAAAAAAAACAAGAAGGTTGAGTAAGAGCCCTAGCCAGTTTGACTCAGTGGATAGAGTGTCTGCCTATGGACTGAAAGATCCCAGGTTCGATTCCAGTCAAGGGCACATACCTGTGTTGCCAGCTTGATCACCTGTAAGGGGCATGCATGAGGCAGCTGATCAATGATTCATCATTATCTCTCACCATGTTTCTATCTCCCTCTTCCTTCCTCTCTGAAATCAATTATATATATATAATTTAATAAAAGAGCAATATGCAAATTGACCCTCACTCCGTTATACCCACAAGCAAATTAACTCAACTAAGATGGTGGTGGCCACGGAGCTGGAGTTGCCCCAGGCAATGGAGGAAGCCAGGGCCCTGTGGACCCTGAGCTCTACTCAAGGCTACAAAGTTTCAATTATAGAAGATAAATAAACCCCAGATACCTGCCTGGGTGGGACCTTGGGTTGCCAGGGGCAACCCAGGCTTTGTGGGGGGGGAAACCAAGGCAACAAAGTTTCAATTATAGAAGTTAAATAAATCCCAGATACCTGCTTCCAGCCAGGCACCCCAGTAGGGACCAGAACGCTGAAGGGGCTGTGTGGGCAGCTTGAAACGGCCCTCTGCCCCTCACCCAGGCTGGCCGGGCACGCCAGCAGGTAGACATCCACCAAGGGGTCCCAGACTGTGAGAGGGCACAGGCCAGGCTGAGGGACCCCCCCACCCCGAGTGCACAAATTTTTGTGCACCAGGCCCCTAGTATATATATAAAAGAAGGTTGAGTAAGAAAGATTGCTTTTTAAACTAGGAAATGAGAAGTCATAATCTAGGTTTTCCACTAAGGACACTGAATGGCCTATTCCTAAAAAAGGTATCCATCTTTTCAATATAACATGAGAACATGGCCCACAGCTCAGCCTTACACCTAATGGCCGGCCTTCCCTCAACACAATCTGACCTTCTACCTGGACTAATCAGTGAATCCAGTTATCACCAGGTCCTTGGTCCTTCTAATTGAGGCCTTAGTTTCTCCCTAGCCTCAGTTAGTTCCTGTCTCTTTAAAGCACACATGCATACATACACATAAACCTCATCTTTCCTTTTCGTGAATCCTCAGGATAGCTCTGCCTTCTCTATTTTGTGTGTTTGGAAGGAATGAAAACAAAATATATGAGATGCCAGTGTAATTTCTCCTTTAGCAGAGCTCCAAAGGACAATTACCCGCCCAATCTGCCCAGTTTTAGAGCTCTCACAACCCTCCTTTATGAACACACTGTGACAGCCGGATGCTGGCATTGATTGTGGCAGCAGTCTTCAGCCACATTTCTATTTAACTGCAAAGCAGAGCTCCTGCCTACCAAGCCAGCACAGCTCATGTGACTTTTTTAATTACTGTATTTATGTAAGCCCTTTTCCATCCACGGCCTGTGTCCAACTCCCATCAAAACTGGAGAGAATTTGTGCTTGCCACTTCTCTGGTGGCTCTCTGGCCTTCTGGCCTAGGGTCTCTTGTAAAATCAATTTAGGGCTCTGGGCTTTCTCAGCAGAGGTCTGTGTGCACAGGAAGCACCTTTTTTTTTTTTTTTCATTATGAAAACACTGAGAAAAGATAATAAAACATGTTGGCAGATGCCAAGGGCAGTGGCTGATTCCCAGGGCTCACGTGGCACTGGGATAGATCAGGAGAGCCCGTAGAATAGAGGATGGAGGGGGTGGGACAGCGAGAAAGGGGCTCCAGAATTTGGGGAATGGATTTAGGAATTACTGCTGCTCAGCCCTTGCCCCTCTGGGCTCTAGCTTCACCAGCTGTTCAGCAGAATAGACTCATACTGATTTCAGCTAGAAGAGGAAGGAAGTTTTAACGTTCAAAAGGAATGCTGGTAATTTGGTGAGCAATCTGGCCTCTCTGGCTGATTGTGCCGCGGCGCAAGTCTGGCAGGGAAAGCCGGTGTTCTTTAGCTGCCGCAGCTCGGCTAAGGATCCCAACTGCGGGCACCAGGGATGTAGTCCCGCAGGGTTAGGCTGTGGGAGTGACAAGCATAATCTACCCGAAAAGCTCCTGGAGAGATTCTGAAAACCAAGGTGACCTTTGTGTGTGGGCGAGCCATTAGCCGAGTGAGAGCGCTGCTGGAGAAAGGCAGAAAGAGGATCTGCGTGGGAGATGGGAAAAAGCGGGGTTGCGCCTGCAGGAAACGAAAGGCGCCACACGTGTAAGAGCCGGCATGGCATCCCGGGGGCGCTCAGCGTGGGTGGGCAGGACGCACGGCTGCACCAGCACACACCAGCGCCCCTTCAACCCATAAGTAACAAAGGGGATGAGAGTCAAATAATTGTAGCCCTTTCAGAATTCCTACCCTTTCTCTTTGGGGTCGAAGAAGCCCAATAAGGAGTAAGCTCATCTATGCCTCGGCATTCGCATTTTTCCAATTCGGTCTTTCCTGGGCGGGACTTCAGGGCCTCGCCCCCTGGTCCCCGCCCCAGCCTGTCCGGGGCGGGGCTGTCCTCGGCTCCCGACTTCCCTTTCCCCTGCGGGCCCTCCGGGGGCTGGAGTGTCCCGGCGGAGCTCCGGGCACGCGGTGAGTAAGGACCAAGTGGGGGGAGGCCTTGGAAGCTTACCCGCCGGGACAAGAGGCAGCAGTGGGGAGGCTTCTTTTAAGGCACGAGGCGAAACTGGGGTTCGTTTCCTCCTGACCCCGGATTTGGAGGGCATCTTGAAAAGACTCTGGGAGGTCGTAGCCCGAGGGTCGCCCCTTGTTTCCTACCATCCCTCTTGTCCCTGGAGAGTCACAGAGCTGGTCGTGGAGAGCCTCGCTCCCCAGGCACGAGGGCCAGGGGCTTGGGCAAGGTTTGAGGAACACGTGGCCGGTGGAGTTCCGGCTGTTCCTTCAACCCGAGGCCCTGGAAGGGGTTCGTTTTTAGACCTAGACAGTAAGCCCCCTGTAGTTTACTTTTTCCTCTAAATCATTTGGAGGCGGTTAGGAATGAAATTCGAAATGTTTGGGGAAAGGTATGGTCTTAGATACACTAACCTGAAATTTAAAATGGCCAATTATAAGGATGTGAGTTGGGTGGGAACGTTCATTAGCATTCTTGCAAACATTTTGGTTGTTTTCAACCAATAGTCCAGGATCTTTGGCAGGAATGTCAACCTGTCTCAAGTTCCTTTCACATCCAGTACTGAGACCAATTACTTTTCTGAAGTACTGCTTTTATAGTTCTCAAAGAGACCCCATAATCGAGGCCCTCCTCAGCTTAGTTTTAACTAGCCTTCCAATTTCTCCTCCCACCATAACTCTTCACTTGTATCCATCATCTTGCCTGTAATGTAACTCCTGATAACAGCAAGTGTTTATTGAGTGCCTGTTCTATACTAGATATTATCCTATGAGCATAATTTATATTCCATTTGTCTCCCATCCACCTTGTAGAGCGTACTATTAATAACATTCCTATTTTACAAATGAGACTGAGGGAGAGACTTTACGTTACTTGCCAGCTGTTTATTGGCTGTTCAGCTTCCTGATACTTATTGACCAGACCATTGATTTGATCCTGTTGAACTGCCGAGGGACATAAGTAACAATAACATGTGAAAATAACGTTAACCAAGGGAAAATGGTTCTATTGCCTGTTATTGTTTCTGTAACTCAGGCCTCACATAGTTATGGGGTTTGGGGCTTGGGGTCTTGAACCCCATACAAGTGTTCACTAACTATTGGCTGACTAACCTAGAGTGCTTTGATTGCAGCTGTGGACTTGGGACAGATGCAGCGTCAGGTGAGTACAACTCCATTCACCTACCTTTGGCCCCAGCTGTAGGCAGCTGCCTAGGTTGCCTTATACCTAGGCAAGTGTTACACTGCTGGAAGAACAGCAGCCCATAGCTGGTTGGCATTCTGGGCCTGGTTCATGCCAACTCGGTTGTTAACTATACCAGGATGCCGGCATATGTGCTTATCCAATCTGTAAGAGCATGACTTTGCAGGGAGAAACTAAAAATCCAGACCTTTCTAAGTGGTTCTGGTCCAACAGGTTTGGCTGGAATGAGGTCACTTGAATCACACATTGGAAACAGAAAAAAGGTAATCAAGCCATGAAGGGATGTATAAGTAGAGAGAAAAAGTCAGGCTACCAAGTCCTCAGAGGGCCTTTTACAGGCAAGAAGTACATGGGATTTTTGCTCATTTCTCTGAAATAAAAGTTCATGACTCCCACTCCCCCACCGTACAAAGCTAGTCAGGATGATCCCTTTGTAGAGGGATTTCATAGCTGTACTTCTGTATGAGAATGCCTTATAGGAAAATGTTCATGTGAATTTGCTTTAAAATTATGGGCATTCTTCTCTACTTCATTAATAAAATAAAAAATAGCAATTGATTGAGGGGCTCGAGACACTTGGCCTAGCTACAACCATAATAATTACTGGTTTAGGCTGACTAGATATGCGTGGTTTCTTGTTTCAGGAGTGAACAGAGTTGTTGCCTTTTTGGAACAGTAAATCTTGAGCTCTCTTGGTAATGATTCTGTTTTGGAATGTTAATTTTCTGGGAAGAGATCATTCTCAGTTCTAGGCAAACACTTTTCACTCAGGGTGATGCTGAGTATCCATTAGAGCTGACTTAGTTGCTGCTTCTGTGAAAAGTGACTTCCTAATTTCCATAGGAGGAACTGGTGAGAATGATGGGGGAGTTACTTATCAAGGCTAGTTTTGATCGATCAATTGGCTTCCCCTTAAAAGGATTCTCTTAGCTGAATGCTTTTTCTTTTTAATACTTCAGATGTTTGTTGTGAATATGCCTTTTATATATGGGGTCTTAAAACTAGTTATGTTTAGAGGGTCTGAGGAATGGTTAGTTTTAATGGTAATCATTGGCAAGAAAAAGGCAAATAGGAAATAAAATAATTCCTGTGGATATAAAAAATATAGTAAATTGTAAATAGCAGGTGACATTCTATTTACATCTACAGCTGTTTTAATCTGGGGCGTTGAACAGTGAAATTTTTTTCTTTTTAGGATGACTTGAAAGTAGGGCATCCTTGGCCCTCCTGAATAGAGGAAATTAGTGGCAGGTGGACAGTCTGTATGGAACGTTCAGGTAAATGCCCCTATTCATCCCAATATTGCCTGTGTCGGGCCTTTTGGTAGTCATTGTCCATCAGAAAACGTTGGGAGGCAAAGGGACTTATATGTGTCCCCAACAAATTCAGCCTGAGTAGGATTTTGATAGATCTGAAGGCATGTAGGATCTTTGAGATTATCTGTATCATTCCATCTGAGGAATTTATAGGGTGATTGTACATTCCATAAGGGTACTTACTGTATCTTACCTTGTTCATTGCTAGATCCCAAGCTTGGTGCCTGGCACATGGCAGGAACTCTGAATGTTGGATAAAATGACTGAAGGCATGGCAAAGGGATTCTTGTTTCCTGTTCATTTAAAGGATTTGGCAGCATGGTCTTCAGTCAATGCTTCCAGGCCTCTGTTTTGTAGTCAACGTTTAATTCATGGGGATACTTGTATCTATGTCTTCTGCCTGGGGTGCCTGGGTATCTGAAACAAATAAAAAAGCTGTTTCGGGCATTATCCAGCGGTTGTCAGCTATCCAGGCTGGTGTGCTGCCTTGGATGGTGTTACACTGTTGGGAGAGCAAGCGCTGCTTTTAATGAGGTCTGGCTCCAAGCACCGTTTTGGTGTTGTGGCCGAGTACCTTCGGGCAGTGTTTTGCACCTCTGAGAGTGGAATAACTCCTCCTGTGGAGTTAGTCCTAGTCTGGGTGCAAACAGTTTTTTTAAAAGTATATTTTTACTGATCTCAGAGAGGAAGGGAGAGGTAGAAGCATCAATTTTTAGAGAATTATTGATGGGCTGCCTCCTGCATGCCCCATACTGGGGATGGAGCCTGCAACCCAGGCATGTGCCCTGACCAGGAATTGAGTCCTGACCTCCTGGTTCATAGCTCGATGCTCAACCACTGAGACATGCCAGTGGGGCCAAATCATTTTTTTTTTTTTTAATTTTTTTTCTGTTAGAAAACGACCTCTATTAAGGACAGCCTGTCATTCCTTTTCTCTGAATTCTAGGTGCCTTCACCAGAGAAACCTGTCTCCATCGGAACCTCAAATGTGTATGTAATCCTTTTGTCGTGTAATTAACTTGCATGTAATTATCTTGCTTTAGCTCAGATGGGTGGTGTGAAACAATAGATACATATTCCTGCCTCAGAGCTTTAAAACCCTTAGTAATTTCCTAAGTGATAAGAGCACCAAGAGCATCTTGTGTTCAATATTCAGCTTTTTAAAGTTTTGGTTCCTGACCGGAGCTCCTAAAGCCCATGGAATTTGCCAGATGATAGGAAATTCTTCTAATGGGGGGTGGTCATCAGAAACACCTATTAGAAGCACTGTAATAACTAGACTTATAATTTAGAGGTGGGAGGTTCATAGTCTTGGAGAATGTGCTCTTAACCTGTGGTACCTGATGGTTTCTAGGTGTAGAGAGTGTCAGAATTGAGTTAAATTGTAGGAAACCCAGCTGGTGACCCAGATTTGCTTGGTTTGGGGAAAAACCCACATAGCTGGTGTCAGAAGTGTTGAGAGTGTGGTGGTAGTGTGAGAGGAAAGGAAAAACAGAAGTGAGGTTTTCTTTTCAGGTAGAAAACTAAACTCATTTTCTAGAGCTCTGCTATACAAAACATATGGCTATTTAAATTGACAAAAGATGAAGTAAAATCAGTTTTTCCATGTCAGTATCTAGTGACTGCCATTGGACAGTTCAGAATAATTCCACCGATGCAAAACGTTTTATTATGCCATGTTCTAGAGGAGGGATGGCAGACTTCCTGTAAAGGGCAGGATAATATTTTAGGCTTGCACACCACATAATCTCTGTTGCAACTACTCAACTCTGCAGTTGCGGTGTAAAAGCAGCCATAGACAGCATAGCAATAAGTGAGCATTACTATGTTCCAATAAAACTTTATGGGTACTGAAATGAGAATTTCATAACATTTTTAGTGTTGCAACAAAAAATTTACCCCCAACCATTTTAAGCTCGAGGGTCTTGCAAAAACAGATGGCAGGCCCTGACCAGTGTGGCTCAATTGGTCATTGGTTCGATTCCTGGTCAGAGCATATACCCAGGTTGCTGGTTTGATCCCCCTGTCAGGGTACATATGGGAAGCAACCGGTGGGTGTTTCTCTCTCCCTCTCTAAAAACCAATGAAAATATTTAAATAGATGGTAGGCCGGAACTGGCCTGCAAGTTACAGTTTGCTAACCCCTATTCTAGATAATGAAATTCAGGCCTTGAGACTTGACAGCGTCAGATTAATACCAATGTATGAAAAATTCCATATTGTTAATACTTTTGCATTATAGCAAACCTTGACCATACAGCTTTCATCTTTTAGAGGACCGAGGTGACTTCAATAGTTCTCCTCTTTTAACGTACACCTAAGGAAGAGGTCCTAAGAACAGCAGTCTTCAATTCCAGCAGAACCTGATCACAGCCTCAGTCCTTGATAGTGAAATAAAAATGGCTTTGCCTGGCCGGAGTGGCTTAGTTGGAGCATCATGCCATGGACTGAAAGTTTGTTGGCTCAGCTTCTGATCAGGTACATAACTGGGATGTGGCGGCAGGGCGGAGGTACATAAGGAAAGAAACTGGTTAATAGTCTTCCACCTCCACCCCCACCCCCCAGTCTCTAAGCATGTCCTCGGGTGAGGATTAAAAAAAAGATCCCTGGCTGGCATGGTTAATGGTTAGGGCGCCTGCCCTCCACCAGAAGGGTCTCAGGTTCGATTCCGGTCAAGGGCACATACCTGGGTTGCAGATGGCTCTCACAGCAATGCTTCTCTTCCTTTCTCCTCTCTTCCGTTCCCGCTCCCTCACACGGTCTCTAAAATTAATGGGGAAAAATGTCCTCTGGTGAAGATCAACCCAAACAAAAAGGGAAGAAATGGCTTCTATGGAAAGGGAAAATATATATCATGAATAGCCAGGGTTTAAAATATGGGATCTCAGTTCCTCTGAGCATACAGATTATCCTGACCATGGTAACGCTCCCAGGTGCAAAGAGAGGCCCCTGTGTTGCTACTTGAAAAGGGATAATTTGTTTGGTGTTTGTGTTTGTTTTTAATACCTAAGAGGTTTCAATGACTTAATCAGGCACATTAAGATAATTTTATGAGATTTCCTACTTGATAAGTGTAGTCACCTATTATTCCTGTTGACTTGATTTTCTTTACTTCCTGGTGAGCCTAAGATAAAGTAAAACATTTCAAAGTAGCTTTTTATTCATTCCTTCTCCTTTCCTATCGTCTTTTTTTATATATATATATATATATATTTTTATTGCTTTTTTACAGAGAGGAAGGGAGAGGGATAGAGAATTAGAAACATTGAAGAGAAACATCGACCAGCTGCCTTCTGCACACCCCCAACTGGGGATGTGCCCGCAACCAAGATACATGCCCTTGACCAGAATCGAACCTGGGACCTTTCAGTCCGCAGGCCAACGCTCAATCCACTGAGCCAAACCGGTCAGGGCTTCCCTGTCATCTTTTTCCCATGCCGCAGTGGAAACTGAAATTGGACTGGCAGGTTTACTGGTCTGTAAATATTCAAGCTGCCACCTCCTGCCATAGGTAGCAGTTAGTAAAGACAAATGCCCCTCTTTGTTGCCTGGCTCAAGTTTCAAGTTTAATATATCATACTAGAGGCCTGGTGCATGGATTTGTGCACTGGTGGGGTCCCTCAGTTTGGCCTGTGGGGATCAGGCTGAAACCGGCTCTCTGACATCCCCTGAGGGGTCCTGGATTGTGAGAGGATGGTTCTTGTGTGTTGCACCCCAGAATTGGGCTCCCTCCTCTCTGGTTCTGGGTGCCTCACCTAAGAACCGCAGTTGCCAAGTCACTGCAGCTTAGTAGCTCTTGCATTGAGCATCTGCCCCTGGTGCTCAGTGCATGTCATAGCTACCAGTTGGATGATTGAACAGCTTAGGTTTTTATATACATAGATTAAAAGGGAAAACTAAAGCGGGAAGACTAGGGGGCCCCAAGTATTGAATGCTAGCCTGCAACTTGTCAATTTATTTTCCTTTCAGGGTTGAAAGAACTGTCATTGGACTTCTGCATTGACATTTCTGATTGCGCCTCAAATTTTAATCAGAAAAACAAAATTTCAGAGGCTCCGAAGGGACACTGAAAGGAGACTCAATGCCTGGGCATTTACACAAAGGAGAAAACAACCTTATAAGAGCAATTAATTAAGAACTTTAAAAAGTGACAGTGACTCCTGTTAATCTTGCTGCTTAATTGGGGCTTTAAAAATAGCTTCCCGTTAATGGGCCTGTCAATATTCTCTTGGGAAACAATTTCAGTGAATTAATCAATTATAATACTTAGAATGTCTGCTTAAAAATATCTTTCTCTTTATTGCTATTTTAATGGAGCAACTTGGTGGCTCATATATTTGTCCATTGAATATCTTAAGGCCTGGTTTAAAGGGGTCCCTCTTACTTTGCCCCTCCCAATTTTCCTTTGGGGTGTGAGAATGTTTTATACTGCTTTATTGCCTGAGAAGGGGGTGGTAAAATGGACCTTGAAATTGATTTTAGATTAGTTACAGAAAAGTTGTGATGATATTATAAAGAATTCCCATCTATACCTCATCCAGTTTCCCCTAATGTTTGCTATTTTACAATAGTATAGTACATCCCCAGCCGGTTTGGCTCAGTGCATGGATCCTCGACCTGCAGACTTTGGGGTCCTGGGTTAGATTTCAGTCAAGGACATGTACCTTGGTGGGGGGTGTGAAAGAGGCAGCTGATCGATGTTTCTCTCTCACTGATGTTTCTAACTCTATCACTCTCCCTTCCTCTCTGTAAAAAATCAATAAAATATATTTTTAAAAAATAGTATAGTACATTTGTCACAGTGGACTAATGGATACATTGTTAACTAAAGTCCATACGTTATTCTGATTTTCTTAGTTTTCATCTAATGTCCTTTTTCTGTTCCAGGATCCCATTGAAGATACAATTAGTCATCATGTCTCTGTAGGTTCCTCTTTGCTGTGACAGCTTCTTAGACTTTCCTTGTTTTTTCATGACCCCTGGGTTTTGAATCGGGTATTTTGTAAAAAGTCCTTCAGTTAGGATTGAGTTTTTCTCATGATTAGGTTGGAGTTAAGGGATTTTGAGGAAGACCATGGAGATAAAGTGCCATTCTCATCACATAATCAAGAATACATAATAGCATGATTTATTACTATTTAGAAAAATTATTTTAATATGTTTATTTTGATTTTTGAGAGAGAGAGAAGCTCAATGGGCTGCATTAAGCCTGCAACTCAGGCATGTGCCCTGACTGGGAATTGAATTGGAGACCTCTTGGTGCATTGGACGACCCTTAACCAACCAAGCCACACTGGCCATGGGTGATTTATTACTGTTGATCTTAGCCTTGATCACCTGGCTTGGGTCTTATTTGCCAGTTTTGCCCATTGTAAAATTCCTCCTCTCTATCCAATACTGCACTCTGCTGTGAAAGTCACTGTGTACAGCTCTCGGAATTTTTCAGAAAGAAATTGGTCTTTTCTCCATTTATTCAACTTAATTATATCACTATGGACTCATGGATATTTACTGTATACTTGGGGAAATAATCGAATAATATTTTATTTTGTTCAGATTGTTCCAGCTTTGGCCATTGGGAGCTCTTTCAGTGAACTCCTGTGTTCCATCAATATGCCCTCTCATTGTGGGATTATTGTTCTTTCTTAAGGACTTCTTACTTTATGGCACTATAAAATGCCCCAGGCTCATCTTATATAGTAGTTCCTATCTCAATCCCAGAGTCAACCATTTATTTAATGGGCCCTGGTTTTTTTATTATTTAATAGTATTAAGGAATTAAGACCTGGGTGCTCGTGGTAGAACTATGAAATATGTATGTGTACTAAATACATATGTATAACAGGATCCATACTTCATTGCTCCCTATAGTCTATATCATTTAATTTTTTAATATTCAGTGCATTTTGTCCCTTTGTTGATTATTCTCTTTCATCTGGAACAGTGAGCCTTTCACCTTTTATAGTGGATGCTGTAGACTGTAGACCCCAAGTGACTGATAGTTTTTACCCTAAGAGCTCACAGTAGAGGACGGGAATTTTTTTTATCAGCTGCTGGTCAAAGGGAGGAGCCAAGCCCAGGCCTTAGTATCCTAATGAGTTAGAGGAGAATGGAGATACCCTCAAGAAACAGAGCTTCTTGAGTTAGAATCATGACTTCACCAGTGTGGGAGATAGATTTTGTCCTCTTCAGTTGTGAATATCTAGAGAAGAACTCAGAGGGGTTAACAAATGTAATATGCTGGCTGTCCCAGGCAGTGATGGATTGGACATGAGGCAATGAAAGGACAGAATAGAAAAGTTCTGTCCCAGCCTATACAACTGCTCCCATGGCATTTTATCCTTTTCTACACTGGGCTTCCATTTCTTGCCCCTGTAGCACCCAATCATAATCTGTTTCTTCAGGAGACTCTTCATATTAAATTTCTCAGATCCCTAAACCCCCTCATCTTTGTATAATAGCTACATGGGTGAGATTGAGGAAGAGACAATAATCTATGATAATTATTCATCTTGACCAGTTAACTCCTACCCTTCTATGACTTTTATCAACTGAATCCTATACTAGATAGTGGGGATAAATGATGAACAAGACACTGTCCCTGCTTACCTTAACATGGCCTGTCAAATCTAGCCTATAACTTTCTCACCTTTACCACCTTCAGATTCCCTTCTGGTCACACTGGTTTCTTTCAGTCTTGGTTTATCTCACTCCTATATAACTAAGCAGCCTCAGTTCTATTGACAGCTAACAAGAGCCTCAGCTTGTAACAATAATATTTTTGGAACAAAAATCTTGAAAATAAAGGTGTCAGATTTCCAAATCGTTTGCTAGTGGACATTAAAAGATAGACTATAGTGTACAATTATTTGAAACTAAATTTAGCTTCAAAGAGTACTTAATGAAAATAATTGGTTTTCAGAGGATTTGTTCACATTTGATAACATCCATTAACTAAAATATGTGGACTTTTGTGGTTTTTTGGGAGGGGAGGGAAACCTGTAAATGTCCTCGTAGTTAAGAAAATTTGTGAAACATCATTGTGTATAAGTTACAACTGCAGGAGGTGCCAAGGTAAGACTTAGAACCGGATTGAAATGGATAATTTTAATATGTTTACTCTGGGGCTCTATACAAATGAATAATCTTTGAAACTATGGTTTGTCATTTTAGGATTTTTTATGTAAATATGCTTCAGGATATGTGGCAATACAGAATACTGACATTTGCTGTAGATTGACTATGTTCCAGAACTGCTAATAAACTCATTCTTACATCTCTTACATTTTTACATCTCTTAATCTTCTCAACAGCCCCACGAGGTAACACAGGTAGTGGATCCAGAAACTAATGTGGTGTTCAGTGATTCTCCAAAGATGGCAGTTGGTTTGGGACTTTCATGCATAGTGCTCCCAAGTCTTTACAACTAACTCCCATAAATATCTACTTGTCTTTGTTGTCATCAACTCATTCAAACTAGCATCTTTCAGTGTCTACTGAAATGTCTGTCCTCTAGTGTCTTTACACCTATTACAAATGCCAGGTACCTTCCTTTCAGGCCATTAGCACCTTAGCCACTCTTGCTGCAGCTTGAGGACAATTCCTTTTGCTCTTAACATATACAGAACGTATACACACATACCCTTTAGCCTTTAAAAGGAGTCCCCATCTACTTGATTCTTTTTCTCGTATATACCCATGAGTCTCGGGTTTCCAAAAAATGTCTTCTGGGGAGTCTGATTGGGTCATACATCCCCATCCCTATTCTTGCCCTATGATAGGGCTTATCACTTCCTATTCCTTTAGGACTTACTTTTATTATTATTTAAGAGAATAGGAGTGAAGTTGGGTTCTCTTTTTAGTTTCACATATATACCTGCCAGATCAAGGGATAAAAAACTTTAATAGGTACACATTACAAACAAACTATTATGCAATACAACACAAGTCCTTTCTAGATTATTTAAGAATACATTGAGGATATTTGCAGTTAATCTCAAAAATTACATGATCTCCCTATAATGCTAACATGGTGTATGCTAAAGTTGCTAAGAATCAGGATTTCTAGCCTGTCTTCCCCAAAAAGCCTGTGATGATTAATAGGGAAATTCCAGAAGTGTTCCATCAAGAAAACCAAGAAAACAAATACATAAGTGGGGGGAAAGGTAAGAATCCCTTGTAGATGGTGAATTTTCCTAAATGTTATGAGTGTCAACTAGAAATAGCTTGTTCAACTATCAGGAAAAATAAAATAAACTGAGAGGAAAATAAAACTTGGAATAGTTATGGAGATATGTATAAGTTACATATGAATAAAACATTAAAACAATGACAAGTGAGATCTTAAATGGTAAGCTATACCATGTCCAAGAAATCGCAGCATAATTCTCCCAGAGAAAGCTAAGATACTTAAAAACTGAATAAAAATAACAAGTATTTTTGAAACTAGTCAAGTTGATTATAAAATGCATTTGGAAAAATAATATTGTGGAAAATGAGTCAGGAAAACTAGCTCTACCCCATGTGTAACTGCAAGAAGAATAAAGTGGGTTGGGGAAAAACAAGATGGCGGCATAGGGTTGACACCGTATATGCAGCTGTGAACAACTATTTCAGAAAAACCTCGAAAAGAACACGGACACCACTCGCACCCACAGGAAGGCTGGCTGAGTGAAAATCCTACAACTAGAGAAGAGTCTGAGACTCAGAGGAGCAGCGGAAGCAAAGTACAGAGGTACGGAGGCGCGCGCACGGGCTCGGGAAAGGGCTGGCGCCGGGGGACGCGGTTCTTTTCCAAAACGGAGAGAGCCACAAGTCCCCAGCGGCTCTGAACTCCAGTTCCAAGCGAGTTTCTGAGGACCCAGACACCCAGAGAAGGGGGACTGACTGGCACCAGGAGGAAATCCAAAACGGGTTTCTCTCAGCGTTGCTTGCAGCAGTTACCGTGGGACACAGAGACCTGGTGTCTCTCAGCGCCGGGCTGAGAAGCGCCATAGCTATTTGCTCCGCCCTGCCCTGCAAACTCCCCGAGGCCCCGCCCCTCCCAAGCTGTGTCAGAGCTAGAGCAGAGGCTTAATCAACGCCTCCTTAAAGATACAGGAGCCAGCCCCAACCCAGTGGCCAGAGTGGGACTAACCTAAACAAAACAGATCCACAAGGAACACACTCGGGGCAGATGCAGTGAGCATAAAAGTCCCACTGAAACAACTCTTGCCCCATAAGGGTGTCTCCAGCACAGAAATTCTCCCACTGTAGACATAGCTGACCCTCATAACCAAGTGGCTTAGAGGTTAATCCCTCGCAGTGATCGCCTAAATCAGAAAGGAAAGCAGCCAAAATGGGGAGATGAAACAGGTCACAAATGGCAGAGATGGAGGAAAGAAAACGACAGGATATAGAGTTCAAAACCACGGTTATTAGGTTTTTCAAGAAAATGCTAGAGACTGCCGCTAAATTTGATGAGACCCTCAAGGATATGATAAAGGACCAACTAGAAATGAATCATACACTGACTGAAATGAAGAATATTATGCAGACATCCAACAGCAGATGAGAGGATCTCAAGAAGCAAGTCAAAGATATGAAATATGAAGAAGCAAAACCCACCCAGTGGGACAAGCAAAAAGAAAAAAGAAAAGAAAAAAGAAAAAGGATCAGAAAGTATGAAGATAGTGTAAGGAGTCTCTGAGACAACTTCAAGCGCACAAACATCAGAATTATAGGGGTGCCAGAAGAAGAGAAAGAGCAAGATATTGAAAACCTATTTGAAGAAATAATGACAGAAAACTTCCCTCACCTGGTGAAAGTAATAGACTTCCAAGTCCAGGAAGCACAGAGAACTCCAAGCAAAAGGAACCGAAGGAGGACCACACCAAGACATATCATAATCAAAATGCCAAGAGCAAAAGACAAGGAGAGAATCTTAAAAGCTGCAAGAGAAAAGAAGTTAGTTACATACAAGGGGGCACCCATACGACTGTCAGCTGATTTCTCAACAGATACTTTGCAGGCCAGAAGGGAGTGGCAAGAAATATTCAAAGTGATGAATAGCAAGAACCTACAGCCAAAATTACTTTACCCAGCAAAGCTATCATTCAGAATTGAGGGTCATATAAAGAGCTTCACAGACAAGAAAAAGCTAAAAGAGTTCATCACCACCCAACCAGTATTATATGAAATGCTGAAAGGTATCCTTTGAGAATGAGGAAGAAGAAAAAGGAAAGTAAAAATTATGAACAAATATATATCAACGAGTGAATCTAAGAATCAAGTGAATAAAAAATCTGATGAACAGAATAAACTGGTGAATA
>PVJC01013231.1:0-38335 GCA_004026665.1 Murina feae
CCGAGTGCACAAATTTTTGTGCACCGGGCCCCTAGTATAGATATAATCAAGAAAACTTACTTTCTATATGTAACACAGTCACTCTCTCTAAACATTCACAATGACTTTCCCAAACATTCCATCTTGTGCTCTATGCCAGGGTTTCTCAACCCCGAAATAGGAGGAATTGTGAGTCAGATAATTCTATAATGTGGGAGTTGGGCTGTCCACTAAAGGATGTTTAACAGCATCCCTGGCTTCTATCAACTATAGACCAGTAGCATTCCCCCTGCTGTGACAAGTGAAAGTTTTTCCAGACATTGCCAAATGTCCACTAGTTAAAAACCTTTGATCTATGCCATCTTACACGTATGGTCTTAAAACCCTGTTCATAACTCTGCATCTTCAGGAAGCTGCCAATAATTAATTCCTTTGGCACTATATTTATCTACCTATGTCTCTTATGTGTTATTTATAAGGATTACATCCATTTTGTCTTTCCCAACTTCAGTATATTAGTTTACATTTTGATGGCAAAAGCAATATTATCTTTTTACAATATCCTCACTGTATTTTATGTGGCACATTTTTTTTATACAGTGATGTCATCACTAAGCTTCCAAAACATATACACTGGTATAAAAATAACTAATAGTTAAACAATAAATAACTATCCCAAAATCATAATATTCAAAGTAAATTTTAAAATGAAACCATAAAAAAATGGCACAACTGGATTATGGCATTGATGAGTAAAGTAATCTTTACAAGATACTCTCAAAAGCCTAATAATTGATTCATATATAGATAATTAAACTTCATGATGTTCCACGTTTGTTTAATAAAGGACTACTAAGAAGAGATGTACTATTGGACAGCAAAAGTATTTTGCCATATTTTTCAACAAAATTCATTTTTCTGATTTGTGTAGCAACTTAATCTGAAAACGCATTGTTTTATAAAAATAAAGGAAAACTTACCACATCATGTGGATAAAATCGAACTGAGGTAGAACTGGATACATGAGAATCGGTATCACTAAAATAAAATGAAAAAGACTTTAGGGAATAAAGAGTTTGCCAGGTAACAGGAAAAAAACAAATCATTTAAGTGTTTGATATTTACAGTGTCTTCACTTTTCTACATCAACTTCAAAATGCAAAATATCATTTTCCTAGAGTTGTGATTAAGAACATAGTCTCTGGCCCTGACTGGTTTGGCTCAGTGGATAGAGCGTCGGCCTACAGACTCAAGGATCCCAGGTCCGATTCCAGTCAGGGGGCATGTACCTTGGTTGTGGGCACATTCCCAGTGGGGGGTGTGCAGGAGGCAGCTGATCGATGTTTCTCTCTCATCAATGTTTCTAACTTTATCTCTTTCCCTTCCTCTCTGTAAAAAAAAAAATCAATAAAAATTTTAAAAAAAGAACATAGTCTCTGGATCAAAGTATCTACATTCAAAATTCTTCACCAAGTAAATGAGATTTTGGACACATTACCCAACTTTTTTATACTTCAGTTTTCTTCATCAGTAACAGGATGACAGTACCTTTATCACAAGGTTCTTGTGAAGAGTGTTTAAGAAAGCAACTAACATACTGCCTGGACTCATGATAAATTTAGCTATAATGGACTAGAAATACAATTCAGTGTCCACAGGTCAAGCTTAGACTTAACCATGAGACCTTACCACATTTATGGTGTAAGGAATTGTTTTTGTCTTGAATTAAACATAATTGTTTCCATTGCTCCATTCTCCTACTGTTTTGACTGCTACAAGATACTTAACACACCAACTTAATCATTTTTGACACGAATTCTGAAACTAGACTAAAGGAGCGTAAAGGGTATCGTTTTCTAAATATTTTATCTTTTCAGCAGGTAAGTGACTTTTCATCTACATGATTATAAAATCCTGTTGTTTTATATAAAACCTCAAAATTTAAAAAAACTAGGTGAATTGCCCATACATGTGTGTGTACATTTAAATAGTGTGTCCATTATTAAGTGGAAATTCTAATATAATAATCAAATGACCAAAGTGAAAACAGTGAATTAATTCATCAGTAATATATTTCAAAGCAGCACCTTACATAGATGAATAAGATTAAAATTTTACAAAAAAATTTTTAAAAAATGTAACACATTCTAAACTATAATTATGTCATATGATTAAGATTTCTAATTTCTTATTTGCTTTTCTACCTTCATCATTATTTTATACTAGGGGTCCAGTGCACAAAAATTTGTGCTCTTGGAGGGGAGGGGTCCCTCAGCCTGGCCTGTGCCCTCTCGCAGTCCCAGACTCGGGGGATGTCCACCTGCTGGTGTGTCTGGCCAGCCTGGGTGAGCGGCTGATGGCCATTTCAGGCTGCCCACAGCCCCTTCAGGGTTCGGGTCCCTACTGAAGTGCCTGGCTGGAAGCAGGTATCTGGGATTTATTTAACTTCTATAATTGAAACTTTGTTGCCTTGGTCTCCCTGCTCAAAGGCTGGGTTGCCTCTGGCAACCCAAGGTCCCAGCCCAGCAGGTATCTGGGGTTTATCTTCTATAATTGAAACTTTGTAGCCTTGAGTAGAGCTCAGGGCCCTCAGGGCCCTGGCTTCCGCCACGGCCTGGGGCAACTCCAGTTCCGTGGCCTCCGCCATCTTGGTTGAGTTAATTTGCATATCTGCTCCTGACTGGTTGGTGGGCATGTCTTGTGGGCATGTCTTGTGGGTGTAACGGAGTGAGGGTCAATTTGCATATTACTCTTTTATTAAATTAGATAATTCCTTCGTAAGGGAAGATGAAAAAAGAAACTAAATGTAACATGATCCATAATTTAAGAAATTCCATCTTCTTATAGCTGGTAAACACATTTTAAAACAAATGAAAGCTGATCATTTAAGATATTTGACCAACCCCTTAAAGGAAGTGAAAAATTTTAATTATACACAAGAGAATGGATGGGTATGAACTTAGTTGTGTAAGTATTTTTCATAAGCTTTTCTTACATCATATATTTACAATGAAATCTATAGTTAAATTTGCAACTGTGCAAACTACTGTCTCACTATAAGATCAACAGAAAATTTTTACTTAATTTTTAAAAACACAGGATAGCTTTTGTTTTAAGAATAATGCTTTCCTTTTCCCATAGCATCGTATTCTATTTTAACTCTCTAGAGACAAATGCACTATGACAAATTATTTAAGCCAATATAAACAAATATTTTCAAACAACATTTGCATCTAAAGGCTTAAAAACTTTAAATACAGCAAATATATGCAAGTACACACACCCTCCTAAAATGATTTCACACATACCAGATATTGGATGCTCTTCTTGCTGCTGGTTCAAAATTCACAAGTGACATATCACAGCCACCAGTCTCATAAAGCGTAGAAGAGAATTTACCTAGGAAATAAGTGGTTTAAAAAAAAAAAAAAAGAATAATCAGAATTTTTCCTTCAACACTAAATTTTAAATGTTACAATTCAAGAAAATTTACTGTAACCTTTCCAAAATATTTTAAAAGAAATGATTGGCAGATAATTCAGCATGTGAACTGAGAAGAAATGTTAAACAATGGTGCATAAATGTCAACATACTAATCAGGCATAGAAAGTGAGGGATTGTGTCAGCTTTGCAACACCCGTCTCCTCTTCCTCCTCCCAACACATTCTGAAGTAATCATACGAATGAATCTAATGTTGTTTAGAAGTCACCTGACCAATTGCAAGTGGTGAGTGGCCATTGGGAAAGCTGCTTGTCTTAAAACAGTTCAAACTGCAAGACAACAAATTTGTGTGATTACTTTCAGAGTTCTGTGTGTCTGGTGTATTTTTTTTTAGAAAAAGATGAAGATTTTGGATGTCAAAATGGATATAAGGATAAAATGCTGGTAATTAAATTACAGTACTTAATGAACATTACTAGTTGTATGGTTCTACAAGAACTCTGAAAAAATTTAAGAACACCTACTTGTATAGACAAGTAGCACTTGTCTGATAAACTGATGAAAGGTTAGGAAAGTATGTTGGTTGTAAAGAAAACAGCGGTTTAAAAAAACTTTAAACTGAACTCTATAAAGATACAATTATTTCCGATAATGGAATTTTTAAAAAATCTGGATACTGTCTGAAATTCATTCTCTTCTTTGACAATCTATGCTAGTCCGTATCAATGGTGAGTTAGGGAGCATAAATACATGAATATAAATTTCCAGCAAGGAAATGAGAAGAGGTACACACCTCTAAAATCATGTGGGTCTAGTGCAGGCTGCTTTTAGAGTATTTACAAGGTTTTTATTTTATTAGCTGGAATTACTGAGATTATGAATATGAATAATATTAAAGGGCAATTTCACCTTCATGGCAGGGCTAAGAGATTTCTCTTCCATAACTACAATGAAAAACAGAATACAATATGAATTTTTATTTAAGAGGGATCCTTGAAAAATGACAATAAAAGGCCTCCATAATTAAGAATCTGTAGAACATTTGAACAATTAATTCATTATTTAAAAGGACTAGAATCAGAAAAAAGTACTTTATTTAATAGGATTATTTGAGCACTTTCTATGAATCAGACAAAACATTCAAGTGTTTTATTATAGTGTTTTTCTGTAATGGCACTTTTTTTGTCAGGATAATATACTCCTGCAATAAGAAAGCAAAACATTCTGGGAAATGCTCAGTTCATTTGCAGTTTTTTAAGAGGCTTATTCAGCAGATGGATTAGCTCAAACTGCTGTTAGTCATGAGTCCTTCACTCTTCGCACTTCTAGCAGAAACCAGATTAATAAACTAACATGAAATGATACAAGCTATCAACTAGCTACTTCTTAAATGTATTCCTGACAATTTTCTTGAAGTGGTTTGATGGGTTGCAGAAATTGTTACTAAAGAAAAAAATAAAAATAAAATATTGCTTTAACTAAAATTTAAAAATTATTTTTAAACTGCAATGTTTTATGCTCTGCTCTTTCCTCACTCATTGTGAATAATCAAAGACTGGTTATGCTACTATAATTAACTTATATTAATAGAAAAAATTTTATCAAAATAATAGATTGCATAAATACAGAAGAATTTTAAACCTATGTTAAATAAAATAACTAAATCAGAGTAACAAAGAGCTAGAGAGCTTGGCTACTGTATGTAAAATCCAGTAAGAATGGATGCATAAATATTTTTATATCACATAATTTGTTTGTATTTTATAAGTAAGTTAATCCTATATCCAATAGCATTTAAATTATTAAAGTATAACCTGGTATTTAAGCATTCCATGGGATTTTTAGTAATATAAGTCTTGTTCTTGGGATATTGGATAAATATTTATATGCAACTGAAGTCAATTAAATATATTACTCTTTGCTATTTTAAAATGGGAAAGTAAAAGAACATTATGTTACTATATAACCTGCTTTTACGTAAAGGTGTCTAATATAAAACTTTTACAGACATTGTTGCATTTTAAATAAATACAAACAAAAATAAAGCATGTCCCTCAAAAGCTTTATAGACAGAAAGAAAGCTGGACAATTGAGCAGTTCTATTACTGTATTAATCTACAACTCTGAATGCTTCTATCAAACCATATGAGTAATAAAACTTGGAAATTTAAACAGAAACATACAACATGTCTAAGAAACAAGCAGCTTTAATTTTAACAAATGTGCACAATTTCAACAGTACTTTTTATTTTTTCCTAAGAAGCTTTTGTCTATCTACTAACTGTAAGAACATGTTAAGGTTTTTAAAAATATACATGACACATATCAAAACAAACTAACATCCTATTAAGGCTATCTGGTGTATTCCCAAGTTTACTCCACTAACAGAACAGATTCTATGTCCCTTTTATCTTAGGGCTGGGAAACTGACAGCACTTCAGAAGTCACAAATTCTATTCAAAAGATAAGCAACTCAGAAAAAAAATTATACTTAAAAATATTTACCTTAGCTTCAGTGAAAACTCAGTAACATTTTAATGTATTTAATATGATAACTTAAAGATTCTTCAAAAATAACCAGAACAGAAATAAGTATATATTGCTTTGGTTTATAAAGATGAAGAATATTTTAAATTTGTCCAAATCTTCTTAGAATGCGTAACAATTTCACATATATCTCATTTTGAGATTAAAATCAGGATCATAGTTAACCTTCAGATGCAAAGTAAAATGTGTCCTGCCCTGAGCAGTTTGGCTCAGTGGATAGAGCGTCGGCCTGCAGACTCAAAGGTCTCAGGTTCGAGTCTGGTCAAGGGCCTGTACTATGGTTGCAGGCACATCCCCAGTAGGGGGTATGCAGGAGGCAGCTGATCAATGTTTCTCTCTCATCAATGTTTCTAACTCTCTATCTCTCTCCCTTCCTCTCTGTAAAAAAATCAATAAAATATATCTTTAAAAAAATGAAAAAAAAGTAAAATGTGTCCTTATCAATAACCCTATCTTAACATTATTTTTTAATTTAAATATAATTTCTAATGATGATGGATTGGGAAGTAGAACATCAATGAAGTATATCCTCTTCACATGAATTATGATTATCAACCAAGTCATATCATAAATCTACTCCCAGGTCATAATTAATTATATCTAATAAAATGGCTCTGTCACCATTTTAAAAAGAAATAAATCCATTTCTGACAAAACAAACAAGATGGAGGCTGGATTTTCTACCATAGGTCAATGTATAAATGATGATCAACAGGAAGATGAGTGAAACTGAATACTGACTTAGGACACTTGAAGCATGTGTCTGAGGAACAAATGGTGGAACAAATTCAAATAAACACTGGCAAAAACACCTGGTAAAGGACATGAGAAATGAATAGGATTCTCTAACTTGTCCTACAAATAAAAATCCTTACCACATGATAGAAAGTTGATTGCATCCAGGCTGTAAGAGTAGTGCTCACCCAAAAAATCCAACTATCTGTTTCTTGATGTCACTGATTTTACCTATTTATCCTGGAAGGAGGTGGGTGAACAGAAGGACAAATCATCTGTTCAGTCTGCGTCCTCCAAACCCAACCCTGACACACTGCCTTAATTGAAAGCACTTTTCTAGTATTGCTCTTAGATCAGACAGGGCTACAAGAGCAAAGAGACATACAAGAGAGGCAACTTTATAGTGTTTTATGGAAGACTGTTAAAGGACCACATACATCTATCAATATGACTAACTTATGTACTCTGTAAAAAGAGCTTATTTCTGATGGTGATATGAATTGGATATTTATACTAATAAAAGGATAATATGCTAATTAGACTGGGAGACCTTCCGGACAAAGCCATGGTGGCAGGGCCAAGGCAGAGGCGGTTAGGGGTAATCAGGCCAGGAGGGGAGAGCAGTTGGGGGCAATTAGGCCGGCAGGTGGGGCAGTTGGGGTGAGCAGGTCAGCAGGCAGAGTGGTTAGCGGCGATCAGGCAGGCAGACAGGTGAGTGGTTAGGAGCCAGTGGTCCCATATTGCGGGAGGGATGTCCGACTGCTGGTTTAGGCCCAATCTAAGGGGTCCGAGATTGGAGAGGGTGTAGACTAGGCTGAGACAAACCCCCATCCATGAATTTTGTGCACCAGGCCACTAGTATTATTACATTTTTGAGAGAAGGCCTTGGATAGTACCTCCCTTTTATTATCACCAGTGGTGACTATGAGTCTCTGAGGAAACATCTGTTTTCAACCAGACAGAAATTACTCATTTTATTGCTGCTTATTATAGGTTAATGGACTTGTTTCTCCCTAGACAAAAAGCCAGGAAACTTTCTGTAAAAGGCTAAATATCTAAGTTTTGTGCGCCAGATGGTCTCTTTTGGAACAACTGAAATCTGCCACTATATGAAAGCAGCCACAGCAAAATCATAAATAAATACATATTTATTCTATTTACAAGCTGGATTTTGCCCTAAGGCTATAGTTTGCCACCCCTTGTCCTACACCAAAAGCCTCAGGCTTCTAAAAGTGCTTTAACTCCAGTGCTAAAATGAAAATCAAGTCACTATGCTTCTATTAATTAAAAGTTTCAATACTGAGAACCAGTCCTTCTCTTCTTGGAATGTTTAACAATATGCTCAGTTTTTAAAACAGGTGAAGACGAAGGAAAGGGCAGGTACAAGAACAAAGAGGCTGGTTCAGAAGAGAGCTGTGAGGACTGGGAAGGGAAGACTGACAAGACGACTGCTTGGCAACAGTAAAAGAGATTTAATTTCTGATATATTTACTGACATGGCCATAGTTCTCTAGTTCTGACTGAACAGGACATGCCTTACTTCACCGTTACATCTTCACTCCCACTGTGTAATCACTAGATCAGGGGACCCTTCTGAAAGTGAAGTACAAGTTCATACTCTGCTATGATCTCATCATCTGCTCACATTTTCTTTATCTTATTTAAATAGTCCACAACGATATTGATGACATCACAAGTGATCAAGTAAACAAAAAGGCAAAGCACAGAATGGGAGAAAATATTTGTAATTTGTATTTATCTTACAGATTAGCAGTATGTACAATATGAAAAGAACTCTTACACCTCAGTAAAGACAAACAACTCAATTTTAAAAGTGAACAAATGATTTGAACACAATTCACAAAAGAAGACACGCGTATGGCCAATAAGCACATCAAAAGATGCTCATCCTCTTTAGTCACAAGAGAAATGTGAATTTAAGCCACAGTAAGATACCATTACACATCCCATTAGGACTAAAATTTAAAAAGCTGACAGACAGCAAATGTCAGCAAGAATGATAACCTGAATTCGCAAACAGCAAAAATAGTTCATTCGTTCTAATGGCAATAGCCAAAAAACTGGAAACAGTGCAAGCATCCATTAACAGATGAATGGATATATAATATGCTTACACAATGGAATAGTACTCAGCAACACCAAGGAACTACAAGCACATGCAACATCATGGTGAATCTCAAAAGTGTCATACAAAGGCCCACAAATTGTACAACTGCATTTATATGAACTTCTTGGAGAAGGAAAACCATAATGACATAAAGTACATAGTGGCTGCCTGAGGTCAGAGGTGGAGGAGGCATGATGGCAAAGGCCTCATTCAAGGATTTTTTAAAGATGATGGAAAAGTTCTTATGTATTTCATAGGTATGCACATCTGTTAAAGCTCATCAAACTGTACATGTTAAATGGATGCAATTTATCATAACTATATATCAATAAAATTGATTTAAAAACAAAGAAAAAAGACTGGTCAGGAAAGAATCTAAGTAAACGGTGAGTTTTAATACAGCATGTAGTCAGTGAAATTCCCACAAAATAACAATCAAGATTTTGGGGGAGTGGGTGGTATTTGTTGTTTTGGTGCTTCATTTAAGAAAATACTACGCATCAGAAGACTCAAAAGTAGTATATAAAATGAAGTTTCACACTCCCCAGAGACAGCCACTGCAGAGAGCAACATTTGTGGTTCCTCTGAACAATTTTAATACACGTTTTGTCCCAAGATGAATGCATCATTCTCCGCACACACTCTTTCCAAAACTTACTTCTTTTGCTTACTAAATAATACAGATGCATCAGGTTCTGAATATTACATTATACTGATGTACTACTATTTATTTCAGGGTTCTCTAGTAAGAGACATTTAGGTTATTTAAAATTTTGGTTAATCCTCACCCAAAGGCATTCTTTCCATTGATTCCTAGACAGAGTAAAAGGGAAGAGAGAAACATCCATGTGAGAGAGACACTTTGACTGGCTGTCTCCCACGCGTGCCCTGACTGAGGCTCGGGATCACACCTGCAACCCAGGCATTGCCCTGTGACCCTCTGGCCCACGGGCCAATGCTCTAACCACGGAGCAACCGCTGGGGTAAAAAACATTCAATCTTTTAGTTGTCTATGTTTCCAAACCCTTCCCAACAATGAACATCACTACATATTCAATGGATGAAAAATATTCCAATTCCATTTTTCATTTGCAACTTTAAAAATTATGAGCAGAGCTGAGCTCTTTGCCCATAATTGTAAGTCTCTTGTATTTCTTTAAACTCTCAATTTTTCTAGGTCATTCATCTGTATCTTATCGAAGTGTTTTTGGTCTTACAGTGGCAAACTGAGACTGACCTCCAGGACTCATTCTCTACTTATTCCTTTAATAACAGGACCTTCCCCACACTGAATTTCAGTGGGGCATATTCACCTCGTTAGAGATATTTCTTCTCTCTTACTTGAAGTTGCCATGTGACATGGGTCCAGGGAGGTAGGAGAAAGTGACAGGCACATTTCCCAAGTCACAATCTGAAAGTTTATAAAGGCTACCTGTGCTTAACATTTTTTTAACTACCCCTCCTTTCCTGTTTTCTGGGGATATGTCAACAACTGAAGCAGTCACTATAGAGGAGGGAGGGAAGTCACATGTGGAAGAAAACAGAACCAGCCCATCTGCTAGAGAAAGCTCCCATTAAGACTGTAAAGAAGACAAAAATTATGAACAACGAAGTGACAACAAATACCTATCTATCAACAAATGCATCTAAAAATTAAGTCAATAAAAAAATCCGATGAACAGAATAAACTGGTGAATATAATAGAAGCAGGGGCATAGAAAGGGAATGGACTGACAATTCTCGTGGGGGAGGGGGTACGAGGAGTGCAGGAAGAGATTGAACAAAAGTCTTACACCTATGCATGAGGACAGTGGTGTGGGGTAAAGGCATGGGTGGGGTGGGAACTTGGAGGAGGGGAGCTATGGGGGGGAAAAGAGGAACAACTGTAATAATCTGAACAATAAAGATTAAAAAAAAAACACACATAAACAAATAAAATTAAAAAAAGAATCTTACCCAGCCCTGGCTGGTTTGGCTCAGTGGTAGTGGTTGGTCGGCCTGCGAACGAAGTGTCCTAGGTTCAATTCTGGTCAAGGGCACATGCCTGCCCTGCAGGCTTAATCCCCAGTAGGGGGTGTCCAGGAGGCAACCAATCAATGATTCTCTCTTATCACTGATGTTTCCACCTCTCTTTCCCTCTCTCTTCCTATTTGAAATTGATAAAAATATATTTTTTTAAAAAGGATCTAACCTATATTCCAACTAATGCATACAGTAATCAACTTTAATTTGGAATGTTAATCTTAGAAAACAGATAATTTAATTTAGTGCTTTAATGAATTCTTTACAACAGAGGATTGAGAAGTGAATCAGACATCTTAACCAGCCTTTGTTGATGTCTGTCAAATTCCTAGATTAGCAGTTCTGGCATCCAAACTTTTAAAAATAATATGCCAATAGTCTATGCACAGTACATAGAAAAAGCTTCTGAGCAATATCTAGAGGATGGGGTTACAATAGACGAAATAAAATATATCTAGGTTTATTTTTAATTTACAATATTTGTGGGAATAAAACAGACACTCTCAAACGCTGCCAGAGAAAGTGTAAACGGTACAAGCTTTCTATAAAGCAATTAACAGTACATACATCAAAACCCCAATGTCTATTCCCCTTGACTGACTATTCCATTTCAATATATCTACCCTGAAGAAAATAATCACTGCTGTACAGAAAACAGTACGCAAGGATGTCCAACAGAGTGTTCACTACAACAGGAAATGTCTGGAATTACACTGAATACTAACAATGGGGTTAGTTACTAGTAGAATAAATTATGATAAATATTAATGACACTAAGAGCATTCATGTAACTGACTTACTATTGCCAGGCACTGTGCACAGTTCTAACTGCTTTGCATATTTTAAGATATAACCTTCACCATAAACCTATAAAGTAGATATCATTATTACCCCTTTTGATAAATTAATAGCCCAAAAGTCACACAGCATGATCCCAATTCTGTTTTAGAAAAATATGCATGTGAGCATGATAAAAAAAAGAAAAAATTATAAAATATTAATAGTGAATATCTTTAAGTGATGAGATTATAGATACTTCATTTCTTCATTTTATTTTCTAGTATTTCTTTTTTTTTAAATATATTTTATTGATGTTTTACAGAAAGGAAGGGAGAGGGACAGAGAGTTAGAAACATCGATAGGAGAGAAACATCGATCAGCTGCCTCTTGCACACCTCCCACTGGGGATGTGCCAGCAACCCAGGTACATGCCCTTGACCGGAATCAAACCTGGGACCTTTCAGTCCCCAGGACAACGCTCTATCCACTGAGCCAAACCGGTTAGGGCTATTTTCTAGTATTTCTTAATTTGTATTTCCATTATAAGAATGGGAAAAATAAAAAATAAAAAAAAGAATGGGAAGTGTTCTAATTTTATCAAAAGGAAGTATAAGAATATATCCCAACCCTTTAACACTTCTTCCTTCTAGATATAGCATTTTTATTGTATCAAAAGAAACATTTTACTTTCATTTATATATTCTTTATATTGCCCTCCCCACAAAAAATAAAAAATAGAATATAGTGGTTTTTGTATTCAAAAAATAACAATAGCCTGGGCTGGTATTACACAGCTGATTGAGCATGGCCCCATGCACCTAAGGTTGCAGGTTTGATTCCTGGTCGGACTACATAATCAGGTTTTAGGTTTGATCCCAGGGCTGTGGGAGGCAACCAATCAATGCTTCTCTCTCACAGCAATGACTGTCTCTCTCTCCCTCTCCCTTCCTTTCTCTCTAGAATCAATAATTAATGAATAAATAAATAAATAAATGTAACAATAAAGGATAAAATCAAGGTTGCTGCAAAAAAAATGTAAATTTCTGCTTAGATAAATAAAAATTATCTACCATAACATAGGGGACTGAAATAGACTTTAAGGTCCCTTATGGCCTCTTAACTCTGTATTCATAGCAAAAAGGAAAAGTACTTATGATGTACCCCAAAATGCTACAGAGTAGTACAAACACATATAATCTTTTTTAAACAGCAGAATAACTCTATTAAACTTGTTAAAAGGACAGATCGTCTGAGTCTCTGCCTTTTAAGGTGAACATTTTTAAAGCCTCCAAATCATGTTTCTGCTTCATAATGCACAGTTGCTGTAAACTGCTTAGTAACAAGGGCAATAAGGTAGTGCCAGATTTCCTTAAGTCTTTTTCTAGAGCTGACTACATTTTTAAGTTAATAAGTTCTGCAGTAAAGTGGATTATTTCAAAGAATACCTTCTTTGTCAACCTGGTACAAAAATGAAACAAAAGAGTATCTTAGAAAATCAATTCACTTACCACTTTTTAAACCCCTAATACATGAATGAAATTAGAAAAGGCTTAACTCATTCTCATTATAACAGCATTTTTACATGAAAATAAAGTAATTTTGTATATATTTTTTCAAAGCAATTATCCACCACTAATCTCATACACAGGAAAAAAAACACACATAAATTTTCCTGTTTTATCTGATCTTATCTGGAACATTTCCTCTGAGAGTCTGTGTTATATAAGTTTAACTATGAACTACAATAGCATGTTTCATCATTGCATCAATTTATTCAATTTAATTCAAAATAGCAATTGGAATTCACATAACAACTGAGAAGTGACTGCTAAATTTTATAGAAAAAGCTTAATAGATAAAAGGTTATCTGAATTCAGAATCTCGTGTGTGACTTATCTGGGCACTAAGCACAGCTTGTTTTATTTAGTAAAACTGCTATTTAACTCTGAATATAGTAGGAAATCAAATGCAAATAAACAAGTCCAATAAAAGTTTGATGAGAAGAAAATTAAACTTTATGATGCTTTTTTAAATGAGCAACATTGAAGAATTTGAGAAGTTCTTTTATAGTAATTTCCTTTTCAAAATTGTTAATTTTAAAACCTATCCATAATTTTCATCATTGACACCTTTTTAAAAATAAGTCTGCATGGAAATGAAGTCTATCAATAAAAAAGAAAACCAGCCAAATGTTCCCAACCAGGTTTTAAATTTTATACTTATTATTCAGTTTTACCTAATAACTTTGAAATTCTAGTCAAAATACAATAGAGAAATAAGGCTTCTCAGTATAGGAAATAAATGTGGTTATCTACTATGACACCACAGAGTAAAGATACAGAAAACAATTAAAGAAAACTATCTATACTTTTAATTAAATAATGCATGACTATAAGTGTCTTTAAATCTGAAAGGGCTATTCCTCAGTTTAAAGGTAAACACTCAATTATTACTTATACAAACATTTATATGCACTCAAATATACATATATATATATATATATATATGAGTGTAAATGTGTAATTTTGAGTGTGTATATGTGTATGAGTATTTTATATAAATGTATTATTGTATGTATACATTTTCAAACATAAATAGTGTATACTTAAAATTTTTCAATTAAAGGAGCTAAATTTGGAAAGGAGCAATTTTGGTAAATAACTCTACTTTTAGGGAATATCACGGCTATCTTTAATATATTTGATTACTAGTATATAATACCAAATTCATTCACACAAAATTATCTTACCATTGTTAACTGAAATCATATAGAAAATTAAACTATGCAACAAAAATATTCTAGTATACTAGATTATTAAAAAATCAATGTCTACCAACCCTTTAAGCTTAACTACAGTTCCTTTTCAGAACCTTTTTCAGCCAACTTTATGGGCCATGGAACAATAGATACTGTCCATTGATTGCTTGATTTTTGTTCATTTTTACTATGTATTCAACTTGACAGCATGCAGCTACCACAGTCCAAGAATTAGCTATCAGAAAACAGCTAATATAAAAGAAAAAAATTTAAATTTCAAGAGAATATCCTGAATATTCACCAACAGATGTTCAAGTCACCTCCAATCTGAAGAACCTTTTTATATTCAGAACTGTCAACATAACTCATGTATATGTAAATAAAAGCCTAAGCAACCATCCAACCAATAGCTATGACACACACTGACCACCAGGGGGCAGATGCTCAACACAGGCATGGAAACATGGAACAGATTGATGAATCTCAGAGGTACTGGGGGGAGTGGGGGACAGGAAGAGATTAACCAAAGATCTTATATGCATACTAGAGACCCAGTTCACGGATTTGTGCACTGGTGGGGGTCCCTCGGCAAGGTTGAATCTGTGCACTGGGCCTCCAACATCTCCCGAGGGGTCCTGGATTGTGAGAGGGTGCAGGCCAGGCTGAGGGACCCCACTGGTGCACAAATCTGTGCACCAGGCCTCTAGTATATATGTATATGTACTATCTAATAAAGGGGGAATATGCTAACATCGTAGCAAAGTTGGCGGTGCCCACAGCCAATAAGGAGGGAATATGCTAACTGACTGCCACTCCCTCAAAGATGGTAGTGCCCATAGCCAATAGGGAGGGAATATGCTAATTGATTGCCACACCCTCAAAGATGGCAGCACTCAGTCCCTTCAGCCCCGCTGGGGTGGCAGATGCAAACCAAGACCAGGCCCACCCCTACTCAGGCCCAGCCACTCCGCACGCCTGCTTCCAGAGTCCCCCAGTCCCCTCAGCCCCCCAGGGTCAGCCCGAAGTGTAGGCAAGCCTCAGATGGCGGCTGCCCAGTCACCCAGGGCTGCCTGAGCCTCAGGTAACCAGGGCCGGCCAAGGCTTGCGATGCTGACAGTGACAGCAGCAGAGGTGTGATGGGGCATAGCCTTCTCGATTGCCAGGTCACCTCCCACCCCTGAGGGCTCCTGGACTATGAGAGGGGGAAGGTCAAGGTGAGGGACACTCCCCTCCAGTGCATGAATTTTCATGCACGGGGCCTCTAGTTTTCAATAATTTGCATGTGAATTTAGAATGAGATTTTTATTGAGGAAAATCATTTAGTGTTTAATTTTATGCTTGATTTGACAAAAGTCTAAAAATCCAAATAGATCAAAATTAAGCCTACTTTAGCTAATCTACTACCATAAACCCAATAGGAATGGTGATGGTGACTGTAATTTTATAAGCACAAACTAACAAGTCCTCTATTTGTAAAAACTTTGAGGGAAATACCAATAAAAAATATCATTAACTGACTATACTTGCAATTAAAAATATATCACTATATTTTAAGTCAAAGCAAGTAACTAAACTGAAGTCTATCTTATTCTCTCTCAAACACTCGCCTTATGGACTCCCTTGCTTCTTTAAATTACAAACTCAAAAGCCAAAAATTCTAAAATTAAAATGTTTTGTTGTCCTCTCATTTTATTTAGAAATCATCACACATTCTAATGTAATAAGTATCTTAGATAACCATTTTCAAGTTTCTATAAGATTTGCTAAAGATTATTTTCACCAATATGCCTATCTAATATTTATTAATATCTCTTGTAACTAAAGGTTATTACAAAATGGAAAAAGAAAAAATAAATAGCATTTCAAATTTTATTATACCAAATTTGGGCACCTTATACCACATATCCTTCTAATCAAAGAATCAACTGGATAATTATCTTTATAAATGAAAGATAGTTATAATATGGGTAAACAAAATCACATTAAAAAATGGAATCCTTTCAAATGTGTACTTATTTATAAGAATTTCATTATATTTATTTAAATTGTTAATAATCTGCATCTGAACACAAGAAAGAGAAATTATACAGAGAAATAAAAACCAAAGTAGTATAAAACACTGTCATTAAGGCATGAAACTGGTATTCGAGTGGATATTAAGGCTTTTTAGACTATACAACCCCTCTGAGAATTAACTATTGAATAACTCATATTTATAAAAAATGTATTATTTTACATTAACACAAGAAGAAAAACTTTATGAAGTTCTTATTTGATATTAGTATAGAGCTATAAAGGCCTCAAAGTCAGGTGATGAACGTGGAAGTGAAATATACAATAACTAAAAGAAAGATTCTATAGTACAGACCGTTAATAAGCAATTTTGCCTTTCATGCAGCACATTCAGATAATTCAAAGAAATTAAGAATTAATCAAAATAAATTTTTTAAATCAACACTTTCCCACGTGGTACAAATAATGCCAAGGAATAACAGAACTGCCCAAACCATTTGTGTGAGCATTCATTAATTCATTTAATTACCTATTAATAATAGGCATGCTCAAAATACAGAATAACTTTTGAAACAAAAGGGAAAAGCAAATGTCAAATGTTCCTTACACGAAGGGCAAATCCTATCAAAAGTGCTATCTCAAGAAAGAATTGCAATCACTGTTACCCATTATCTGCTGCATTAGTTTCTATCACCAAGATTACATAAGGCCTGCATACCAAGTTCATCGTGCAAACTGCTGCCGCCTACAGCAGATGCATTGTCATGTGATGCTTCTAAGTGGACACTCCCATTTCTCACCAGCAAGGAGGCACTAGCACTGAGCACTGCAGCCTGGGAAGGGGGGCGGGACTGGCCTTTGACCTGGGCTGTGGACTGCTGGCCTTGCTGCCCATCTTGAAGGCTAGGAGAAAACATGGATTGGGGAGACATTACAGGGAAGAAAAGAGAAAACAATAGCTAGAATGAAGGCAATATAGAAAAAACTAATCAAAAAATTTTTTTTCTAATGTAACCTAAGAACCAATAAACTTTGTAAAATATACAGATTATGCTGCCGGCTTAAGTTTTCTGGTCCTTAGAAATCTGATTCATAGTGATGAGCGCAGTAAACATTTAATTTATATGTAAATCAATCAATCTGTGATTTTTTTCCACCTCGAACCAAAAAAAGTTCTAGTACAAGGAAAGAGAATGCAGCAAAAAAGAATCACAAATATAAAACATATGTGGGTTGTAGTTGTTCCCAATTAAACCCTATTTTTCAGTTAAATACACACTTTTATTTATAACTTGTAATACTAATTCTAGAGTTGTTCTTTCAAATGTTCTGAAATCTCAAATTTACAATGAAATAAAATTTCTACCCACCTGAAAATCAAAGAATATTTATGAAATTCAACCAAGATGACATTTTGAATTTAAAGAAGTCACAAACTAGTGCAAGAGAATCTGAATAACAAACACCAACTCAACCGAGTGAATTAATGACCACTGGGACACTGGAAGAAGTATAATTAATTTATATTATGAAGAGTTTTTCTCTATGAAAAGATCATATACTTCTGAAATAAGGCCATAGGACTTATACACAAGGTATTAGTTAACAAAAATTATGTTCCCTTAAATTTTGTTAGTACCTTTCTCCAATCCATATTATGGTGTCATTAACAAGAACTCATCATTTTAGAAAATCTTAAAAATAATTTGGAAACCAGAAATTTCTGAAGGGTTATTATTAACTTTTCTAAATTTAATAATATTCTAAAAACACTGTTTTGTGCTTATAAATTGATTATTTATTAAAATTATTTATCTAAAAATTATCTAAATTAAGAAACTATATTAACTCATTTTATATTTTTATATATTTATTTTAAAACACTGAATTTGAATATCAGTACAATACACAAATTTAAACTGATGAAACTCATGAAAACATTTTGAGTATAATTATTATATGTCATTCTCTACATTATGTTCAATTCAATACTGCATTCCTATTACTAACTCATTAGACTTTCAGGAAAAATAAAGAAGAATGCTACTTAGGATGGCCTCCTTCAGTTATTTTACTGTATTTATGATTATCAACTTCTTTGAATTCAATGTAATAGTTTCTCTGATGCCTATAAAATAAACTCATCTGCTGCAGACTGAAGAGAGGTATAATTTGAAATAACCTTGAAATAAAAGACTTAAGTAGAAAACACTACATACATTGCTTACATCTACAGTTATGGCAACAGAATACATTCTGGAACTGCACTGTCTGATTTAGTAGGCACATAGAATTTAAAGTAACTAAAATTGTGTTTCCTCAGTCCCACTAATATTTCAAGTGCTTACCAGGCAAAGTGGCCAATGGCTACCGTAGCTACAAGCTACCAGAATAGGCAGAAGCTAGTGTCTACCTGAGAGGACAGTGTAGATTATAGATTATTCCACCACCGCAGAAAGTGCTACTAGCCACTGCTCCTGGAACATGTACCTCCCAGGTTTCTTTTAGCCAATGAAAGGTATATACTCTAACTAGAGCACAGAAATGTATGTAACATACAAAAAAACAACAACAACAACAACAAAAAAACAAGTCTGCAAAATGCTGATTTGGCAATGCTTACTGGCATTTTTATAAAAGTATTCAGTTAGTAACTTATTTGGAGAATTTTTGTATAGTAGACATAAATCAAGAGATGATCTTGAGAACTAACCTATCTCCTATACATATATAAAGTCTGTTATTCTTCCTCAGAAACTTCCTAAACTTATCCACAAACCATACCAAAACGACCAAATTTCACAAGGGAGAGAATTCCAAGGAAAAATATTTAAGTAGTTCAAGCACTATGTCCCTTTGGATGCACAAGAGCAGAATTTTATAGAATATGTAATCAACAAATTTTCCTGTCAATTTTTTCCACTGACAGTCATAAACAGAGATTCCATATGGCAGTTAGGTGTATTTTAATGTGAACCTATGAGACTACACTAATCTTCAACATACCCAAATATACAGAATGGTTTTCAAAATACCAAGTGATACATGAAAATGCCAAAATAAAGAAACAAAGTAAATTAGCCAAAGTCTAGTGTTTTTAAATGTCAAGTTTTTTAACATAAAAAGTTAGTCATACAATGTTTAAGTCCTTCGAATTCGTGTTCCTGAAAACAGGAAGCAGAAAACTGTTCCTGGAGGGTTATACTTTACCTTAAGATAATAATTAACAAGAAAGTAATCTTTTTAAGAGTGTAATTACATATCAAAACTACCAGTTTAAGAAAAGATAGCAACTGTTTTTACAACACAGCACAAGAAATTTATCTGTGGGCTATCAATAGCATCACTGACAGACGATCTTACTAATGAACATTTCCAATTAAATGACAGAAAAATAGGGTTGGTCTTTCCTTCCTCTGTACACTTATTTAGTATTTGACATATTCTGACTTACACTGTCAGTTACCTTTATACGCGTCCGCTCAACTAAAAAGTAAACTCAAAGAGCTTGATCACATTATTTCTATGAATCTCCAGATTCTGAGTGGAAGCGTGTCTTGAGCAAAGTACACAAACAAGAGATATTTAGTGGATCCATTCCTGAGCATCACAAAATGATCCCTATGAATTCCTAATCACAGACTCTCAGTCATTGCTGATTTTATCTGACTACCAATCTTTCAATCTTATACTTTTAAAAATAAATCTAAGGATACACTAAAGCTTTTTTCCCTTCTTCTAAATGCACCAATAATTTTTCATTCCACCCCATTAACTAGAGTTCTAAAAAATACCACATTTCAGTTGGTAAGTACAGACATATAGACTTAATATTAATTTTACAAGCTTTTTAAATTTTTATCTTTGCTTTTATCTCTAGTAACTAAGAAAGACCAGTTAAGGGGCTACAGTAAAACCTACCCTATAAGACAAACGTAATGGGGAAAAACAAACACACTTTTTAAATTAGTTTTGAAACAGGATATTTTAATGAGCATAAAAAATTCACACAAATCTTCTTTGTAAGGAAATTGATGATTCACTCCCAATCCTTGGAGACATATTTTACCCCAATGCTTTTTCAAGTGTCAATTATTTAGACTATTCATTAAAGTTTAAAATAAGTTAGGTTTTACTAGTATTTATGTAATAATTGTAATTAAAGTATTATCACACCTATTCCATTTCTTTTTGACAAATTTTCCAAGTTTTGCATGAACATGCCATCTTGTATTTACTTAAGATTATTATTATGTAACCCACACTGAGAATTAACACCAACATACTAGTACTTTTCCTGAACATTTTTGCAATTTAAAAAGATGATTTTAGTAAATTGGTGTTTCTCGTAATTCCTCACAGCTAAATTTTATCTTAGTTCATCCATAATGAAGTCAGCCTATTTAAGATACATATAACCTTCCTGGAACCTTGATAAAATCTACAAGCTGACTACTGGAAAACTACTCTCCAAAAATTCTAATGTGAGCCCTTTTTAAGTAAGTCTCATATCATATCCGCATTTGAATGGTGATGTATTTAAAATCCTACAAAACATGGAGAAATCCTCCATGATTGGCCGGAGTTAGAACACAGTTCTTTAATATTCCACCAGGCAGAGAAGAAAACTAATTTGTCTACATTTGTTTGATGAATGGGATCCAGCAGACTCATTTGCGGCAAAGAAAGGATTTTAAAAGACTAAAAAAGAGGTTTTAAAAAAAGATTAATAAATATCAACATGGAGTGAGTAGGAAAGCAAAGATACCTACAGCAAGTATTATTCAAGGGATAAAAAGAAGCACAAAACAGAAAAAGTAAAATGAAGTGCTGAGCTTTCTGCAGTTTGGTACTACCCCAAATCCGTAAGAGAAGTAAAGTTACTTCAGGGAGCACAGAAAAAGAGGTGGAAAGGAAGAAGAGGAGGACTCACAAAAAGCAAAGTGCTCAGAACAGGTTTCTAGATCCAATATTTTTTAATTGGTGCCTTCCCATTTTTATATTTTAAATATTGATTAAACTAATCCATTTTACTTTTTACAGAATTATGTATTCCTGCAGATTAATTAGGAACATGACATATGAAAGATGAGGTTCCTGATTATAATGTAAAATAATCAAGTCATAAATCCCAGAGGAATATAAAATAAAAAAATAAGGATTTTGCTGCTCTTAAAAACAATATTTTAACAAGGAAAGTGGTTTATCTCTTCCAACCTACCATGCATTCTACAGCAGTTATTTCATCAAATGCTCCTCCTTTTGAATTTCAAATTAAAATGTGGGTAAATAATTTGAATAATAGTGCTTTCAGACACCAAGATTAATAGAAGTATATAGTATAATATGTGCACTGTTTAAGCAAGCACAAATAAAGTATGTTTGTCTATATTTGTATTCTTAAAAGAGCACACAAATTTTTTAACAGATTTTTATATTTCTAATTCAAGACATAAACTCATTAGGTTGGACACAATTGAGAATAAAACACTAAAATTTTAATGAAAAATTATTCCCAATATTATAAATAGATGCCTTCTTAATTAGGACGCTGGAAAAACTTTAAATGTTTTGGGTTTTTCTTTTTAGCACACTAGAGGTTGAGAATTCAACATAGATGTGCATTCAAAAAAATATATATATATCCAACTTACCATACTTTACCATAAATACTTTAGTTTTGTTTCACTTAGTAGGTCCTGGTGATTATGAAACAATTTTTAAGCAATACGAAATATATATTTTACTGAAATAAAATAATCAAACTGGTTTCAAGCAGAGATCAGTTTGTTATTCCTCAACAAGTTTACCGCTCAGTCTATAATTGTTCATATTAAACACTCTAAAGATGTATTGTTAATTTGGAGTCCAAAAAAAAAAAAAGGAAAAGCTGACTTAAGGTCTCTCTTCACATTTCTAAAAGTACCTTAAACTGATTTTTCTATTCAAAATTGGGTAAACCAATCTGATCATTTTGTTTAAGAAGTGCAACATAAAGCATGCATAATGCAATAGGTTCATGATCACATGCAGAGACAGCCTAAAGAGCATAAAAGTATATGAGGGAAACTGGAAGAAAAAGAAAAACACAGCTATTCAATGCTTTCCTGTGCTGACAGGACAGGTTAGAGTGTCTGTTACACGCATGCTAAGCTTGGTGGAACCTTAAGATACCATACCTTAGGGGTGATCCGATGAGCAATGTAGGAGGGGTAGGGTTACTCCCTGCATTGTGCCGGCGCCGTACTGCCTGGCGCCTAAATGTGCTGCGTTCACGGCGAAATGCCACGGCCTCCTCGCTGGCCTGTGCTGCTGCATTAAGACAGACTTAGGTCAAATAGGAGCCTAGGTCAGAGATGTAAATAGCAGCTGAGCCTGTCTCTCCCTGACTTCCCACCCTCAAAGGTAAAGAAACTTCTTTAACTGAGCTAAATGGTTTTCTTACATATACTGTTGATCTAACATAAGGAAAAAAATCAGTCCTTTACTTACAGATAACTATTTCTTTAAAAATGTTTCTGATCTATTATCTGCCCTCACCACAGTCTCTTCAACTGCAATTTCCTACTTGAAGCTCTCTGTTGTTTTAAATATTTTTTTAAAGTCTCATTTATTTAGTCCCATATTCCTTTGTTCTCCATTTACTTAAATCAGCCTTGAAAGTATAGTATTTGTCAGTTTCGACTAATGATATGGGGCCTTAGTTTCTCACTCATGAGGACAGTAAAAGCAGCAACCACAGTACTTCAGTTCTGATGTCGAGAAAGAAGGCCCTAGTCCACCTCATCCTACCCTGTGCCACAACTTTGGCAGCATTAATGAAACCACTAACTGCTAGGATGCACAACTACTTCTCAGAATTTTTCAGTCCAAGGCAGATGAAATATCTATCAACTATGAAGTAGTTTACTGCCATCAAACTTTGTTCAACTCTACGCTCCAGCACTGGTCTCCTCAACATTAGGAAGGAAATATCAGCAAAAGGCAAGTATAGAAACTCACAACTTAATCCAAAAAATAAAGTACAAACTAAAACCAATATACAATGAGAAAATCATAATAGTGGCGTAACAGAACCTATAACAAAAGCCTAATGTGCTATATGAAGGGAAGTCCTTCTGGACAAAGCCAGGGCTGCGAGGGAAGCCCCAGTCCCAAATGCCTGCTGGCGGCCAGAGGGTAGCCCAGGTGCTGGAGGGAAGCAGTGCCGGCAGCCAGGGGAAGGAAGGCCTTCTCGTGTACAAATTTCGTGCATCAGGCTACTAGCTACTACATAAAATTTTATAAAACCATTGACTATAATTTCTAAAACAATATGCAAAATGATGTTTATCCATTTGAATTGAAAACAATTGTTTCCTAGTGATCTAAATATCTTAAGAATCATTTTGATTTACAAACAGGATATTTTGAAACTAAATATGAATAAAGACAAATAACTTAGTGCAGAAACATTCTTTCCAAATATATAATAACTCCTTTTTCAAAGTATGAAAGGGATTACAAAATCAATGTTTTGTTTAGATTTCAGTACTATTGCAAGCCTTCTTAAACAGTTTAAAGGTGTTACTAATTCTCAAATTATTCTGCTTAGCAATAGCCATTTCCATCACTGTGAATGTTGATTAAAAAACAAAGTATTAAAAAAAACCACAAAGTATTCTTTTAAATGTTTACATTTTATCCTCTCTCCAAGTTGTACCAGTAAATATTCTTTGTGTAGCCAATCCATTATGATTAGCAGTATATGGACTACCTCCAGAAGACACAGACTTCTTTGTCTTTAGGTATTGTTTTCTTTTATTGAAGGAATGACAAGCACAGAACGATTTACACATTTGGCAAGCTTCTGCCAGTAAGAAGTATAAGTCACAAATTACAACACACTTATTTATATTATTTATACTAGAGGCCCAGTGCACGAAATTCGCGCACCGAGTTGGGGGGAGGGGGTGGTGTCCCTCAGACCAACCTGCACCCTTTCCAATCTGGGACCCCTGGAGGGATGTTCGACCAGTGGGATCGGGCCTAAATGGGCGGTTGGACATCCCTTTCACAATCCAGGACTGTTGGCTCCCAACCTCTCGCCCATTGATTGCCCCTAACCACTCCCCTGCTAGCCTGATCAACACCTAACTGCTCCTGTGCCAGCCAGATTGCCCCTAACTGCCTACCTCTGCCAACCTGGTCCCCCCTAACTATCCTCCCCTGCAGGCCTGGGTTCCCCCCAACTTCCCTCCCCTGCAGGCCTGAGTCCCCCCTCCAACTGTCCTCCTCTGCAGGCCTGAGTCCCTCCCAACTGCCCTCCCTTGCTGGCCATCTTGTGTCGGCCATTTTTGACTACATGGGGACAGCCATCTTGTGATAGTCAATTTGCATATTACTCTTTTATTAGATAAGATTGCTTATTTATATTGTTTCTTTTTCAGCTCCCACACTATATTGATAGTCTAAAGTTAGACAGCTAAATAAGAATTAAGTTTTGATCCAAACCACAACTCTCTTAGAGCTAGTCTTTCTTTTATTTTTTTTCTCCAGTTTTACTGAGTTATAATGAAAATTCTGTTAAATGTGAAAAAAAAACCTATTACTTGTGATATATAAGCTAATGGATGCAAAAGTTACATAAGACTTGCAAGAACAAATGATGTTGATTAAATCTGGTCATCAGATTAGAACCATGCTGTCCAACACAGTAGCCACTAACCATCTGGGGCTAAACATAAATTAATGAACATTAAATAAAATTTAAAATTCAGTGTATCAGATTCATGAACCACATTTCAAGTGCTCAGCACCTAACATGGCTAGTGGCTACCACTATTGCACAGAACAAACAGAACATTTCCATCATCATGGGAAGTTGTATTAGACAGCGCTGATAGTCAAGGACACTTTGTCACCACAATCTATAAAGAGTAATGTGTGCTTTCCCTATTTCTGACAACCATGACCCAGAAAAAAAAGTAACCAGCACTGTCACAAAGGGGAAAACATACCCTGGCAGGCGGTCATCATCCGATGAAGGTAAACCAAGTAAGAAAACAAGCCACTTGGAGAAAAGGAACTCTGATAAGCGACTACTGCAACTGTTAATGGTTTTTAGATATTTGAAAGTTTAACTCTGGTTACAGAACTTAAAATCACTCTTTTAATACTCAATTCAACATTTTAGGAACTTATATTGAAGATTTCTATTCTATTGTAACAAACTATTGGTCAATTTACAAGTTAATTCACTTCATTGAGAAACTTTCAAACATTCTCTCTAGTTTGAGATATTTTGTTTCAGCCAAGATAGCAGAATAAAATTCACACAGGTAAAATTTATAGAGGATCATTTAATGTATAGAATATGCTAACATTATTCAGAAGAATCTGGAGAAAAATGAAGTATGTTATCAATGAATACTGAGTCTAGGAAAAAGGGAAATAGTAACGTTTTATTTATTATCTTCTACTAAAGACTTCATGGTTTTAATTTTAAGCAAAAGTCAGTTATTACATAGCTTGGATGAAAAGAAAAACTACTGTGTCCATTTATAATCAAAATTTCTTTGGCTTTTTCAGAAAACACATTTCTTTTTGCTATTAATACACCATTTATATTTTGTTATCTGCAAAATCACTAGATATTAACACTTCTTAGATGTAACACATCAAGATGTAAGTTTAGACATCCATTGAACAATGTATTAAAATGGAGTTATGGTTAATGCCTATATCATCCTCTGTAATAGTCAGTGTGTAAACAGCTAATGCTAACAGAATTTTCAAAGCTTACTGTAACAATTATCTTAACGGTAGATAGGATCACACTTCCAACTGAAAACATTATGCTATTTGTGGTTACAACAAATAAGACTAAGCCATGTCCCTGGGAATATGCTACTTATACAGAAAAACTCTACTTGAAATAGGGTCAGAGAGAGTCCAGTTCTATTATAGCCAAGGAAAGAAACGTGTCTTTAAAGCTTAAAATAATTTGCCTTAAGTATATTCAGTCACATAAATTATAACCAAGCTTAATGGAAATTCACTTCTGCAACCCAAATGCAATAAACTCTTTTTGAATCTTTTAACTTTATAAAAGAAAACAGCAAAGTCTTTAAACTAGGAAAGCAAACCAGGAGAGAGAAAACAATTAAAATCAGGTTTTAAAGTTGATATTTTGACATTGCTTAAAGCTCAGTATTTACTGACCAAATAAAAATTTTAAATAACTATAAAATAGAGCATAAAAAGCAAATAGTAAAAATTTAGCACTCTCGGGACAACTATATTTTATGCATGTGTAGAAAGTGGAGAAAAAAGTTACAATTATTCAAGTGATTAAAAGACCATAAATGACAAAACATATGAAATATTTTTAAGGACACGTATTTAGACAATGTGATTTTTAACATATTTTTTTAATTACAAGTCTTAACAACTTTTTCAAGTCATTTTTTTGTGTTAAGAAAACTTCAAGAGATTGTATTACCATCAAAGTAAATTTAAGAGAAAACTTCCAATAATTAACTCTTCACTTCTGACATAGTAATATAATCTTTCAACAATTAAGTTTAAATATTTACTGGGTTCCTAAAGACATCAATTCATGCACAAGGCATAAATATCCTTGGCCATTTTAGACAGCTGTGACCCTATCTATTCCTAAAGATAAAGAAGAAAAGTCCACAATACACACCTCCTACTTCAGGAGTTACCTCCACTTATCTTAATGAGTTAAGGAAAATTCAACATATTCTGTATTGAATTATTTTAGTGCAACTTTTTATTTTCATATGGAGTATTAAACAATTTTACTCTGTGAATGAAAACAGGGAAAGCATTAAAAGGCACTAAAATACTTTCAGAATGGCTGGAATGCACAAAAGAGCAAAATTTGGTAAGGTATGAGGTGAGGGTTTTCCATAGTTTACCTCAAAAACTGCAAAGTTATGTACAGAATAAGATGCCACTTCAAAACAATATCAATTATACAGCTGATTGCTTAGTGAAAGGATTCATCCTATATAATAGAGATGATATGCAAATTGACCCTCACACGTGTCCTTGCATCACAAGATGGCTAACCTCACATCATCACAAGATGGCCACCTCCACATTGTCACAAGATGGCCAGCAGGGGAGGGTAGTTGGGAGCAACCAGGCTTGCAGGGGAGAACAGTTGGGGGGACTAGGCTTGCAGGGGAGGACAGTTGGGGACAATCGGGCCAGCAGGGGAGCAGTTAGGTGTCAATCAGACCGGCAGGGGAAATCAGGCAGACAGGTAGGTGAGTGGTTAGGAGGCAGTAGTTTCGGATTGTGGAAGGATCCCAGATTGGAGATGGTGCAGGGTGGGCTGAGGGACCCCCCCCCCCGACTTTTTCCGGTGCACAAATTTTGTGCACCAGGCCTCTAGTATGTAATAAGTTACTTTCTTGTAATATACTGGTATGGCTGGACTCTTGTGATAGCTCAACTGCTTTTATGAATTAATAAAAATTTAGACAGAAGAAACTATTTTAAAAGGTATACTTTCAGTGGGGAATGTTTATTGTAAAAAAAATGTAGTAAACTTGGGAAGATAATGAAAATAAAATGTATTTTGGTACCTCAAACAGATTAGAAACATATGTTAGTAGAGAAAGAGATATTAAAGAAAGATAATGAAAGTATGAGACAAGTATACTAGTATGTACAACTCAGAAAAATAAAAGATATATGCAAACATTCTGAAATATTGTTCAAAGTAAAAAAATTTAACGTTACTGTATAAAAAAATAGACATTCAATGATTTTGCAAAAAATTTTTTTATATGTTTCAGTCATTTTCTCTATACATTTTCCCCTTTCTTACTTTCCATGTCAATAAAAGATGATGCTAGTCATCAGCATGCAAAAATTTTATTCAAATATGTAAACAAACTTTTGTAAGCACCATTTTCTTGGAGGCCAAAGAACGACAAGAATCTACTATATAACTGCTAAGCATTCATTCAGAATTACAGAAATTTTCATCTGTGAAAACATTGTAAAGGACTACTCTTTTTCACAAGTAAAACAAATTACAACAAAATTAGCTGTGACTTGAGTTAAAAAGAATTTACATATCTTATATAATAAAATCCTGACTGCAAATCGACCCAACGGTGGTACAATAGGTTGCTATGATGCGCACTGACCACCAGGGGACAGACATTCAACGCAGGAGCTGTCCTCTGGTGGTCAGTGCACTCCCACAGGGGGAGCACTGCTCAGCCAGAAGCTGGACTCATGGCTGGAAAGCGCAGCAGCAGTGGTGGGAGCCTCTCCCGCCTCCATGGCAGGTGGACATCCCCTGAGGGGTCCCAGGCCGGGCTGAGGAACCCTCCCTACCACAGTGCACGAATGTTGTGCACCAGGCCTCTAGTTTTTACATATTTTCCACAATCCCGGCACACAAACAAACATAGTTGAGTAAGTGAAATGCTTTCAAGAAATTAAATGATACTCTGGAGTCACAATTCATATAAAAGATACAGTTTATGGATTACTTACTTTCATAGGCAGTTCCTAATCTTTTTAAATCTTTTGGTAACAGGATGAAAAACATGGTCTCTTTACAGAAGATTGTACTCAAAACCGAATTTGCATATATTTTCAGGAGATTCCCTAAATAAGGGGTCATTAATGAAGAATATGTATTTGACGTGACATATCTTCAGAAAAGAAAACTTCCTTACAAATAATTTAAAGGCATCATTTCCATAATAAATCTTCAATTTACATAATAAATCTACAATTTACAAAGCACTTTTACATACCTGAGTTCATGAGAGTCTGACAGTTAACTGTTTTACAACTGAGGAAATTGAGGCACAGATTTAATGGATTGCCAGAGTACCAGTTAGTAATTAGAGGTAGTTTTAAAATGTAACTGTCTGATTCCTTATCTAGAACTTCCCTGCTGCTAGAAACAAAATACTATCATGTTTCCTCCTGCCACACAAAACTAGGCATGGAATGGTTTTAGGAATTCTATATACAAACCCTTACTTGCACATCAATAAAAACCTGTTTGCCTGGCTGGTATGGCTCAATGGTTGAGCATCAACCTGTGAACCAAGGGGTCATGGTTTGATTCTCAGTCAGGGTACATGCCCAAGGTTTAGGGCTCAATCCCCAGTACAAGGGAGGGGTGCAGAAGGCAGGCGGGTCAATGATTCTCTTTCATCACTGATGTCTCTCTCTCTCACCCTCTCCCTTCCTCTCTGAAATCAATAAAAACATATATATATATATATATATATATATATATATATATATATATATATATATTTAAAACTGTTTACTTCTGCTCCAACTTGCAATAGCAGCCTTTCTTTTGCACTATGCTTGTCACTTTCCCAGTGCATTTCTTGTGAGAAGAGCATGAGGCCTCTATCCTGTTTCCCCTTACAAGTGAAACAGCATGAATTTATGGGATTAGGTGACCAACGTCTGGCCCTAGCTAAACCTAGTGTTTGACTGACTTATTTAGTTTTACAGCGAATTGGAAGTCCTTGTTTAATACAGTATTTTGCTTTTGTTAACACATTTTTTCAAGTAACTGGTGCACCCAAACCTATTTACTATATTTAAGGAACATCTTCAATGTTGTTTAACATGTCTAAGCTTTCTTAATACAAATTAATAAAATCTTTCCTCAATGAATCAGGGTCAGTTATATATGTATATACTTATTACCATACAATACAGAATTAAGTTACGGTATTATGATGTCACTGACCACTATTAAAACAAAAAAGACAGCCCTAGCCAGTTTGGTTCAGTGACTAGAGTGTTGGCCTGTGGACTGAAGGGTCAAGGTTCAATTCCGATCAAGAACACATGCCTGGGTTGCAGACTGGATCCTAGTGTGGGGCATGCAGGAGGCAGCCAATCAATGATTCTCATCATTGGTGTTTCTATCTCTCCCTCTGCCTCTCTGAAATCAATCACAATAATTAAAAAATAAATAAAAAGACAATTTGTTCCTGCATTTAATGACCCCATACCATTGTGGTTTTTTTTACTTTGGTTTGTATGGTGATTCCAACAGCTTCTTTAGCGTTAGCAGTGGGTTTCTTCTGCTGTCATTACCTTTGCCTCTATAAGAGACCCTCCCCTTTATCAATTTCCTTCTTTTAACTTGCCACTTGGACTGGGAGATCAGAAAATGAATTTGAATTCACTGGAATTTAGAGTCCCTCTATTTAGAAAGTAGGGAGCTTTAATTTACATGTTCTTGTCTGTGCAATGGTCTTTGTCTTTTCTTTCTGATGTTCAATGAATGTTGGGTTCAAAATAACCAGCCTTCAGGGTACACGAATGGCAAAAATCCTCATAAATTACTTACTGAAAAGATTTGACTGTTCTTTGACTAAAGTAATACTTCCTTAACAAAACATTATTTCTGGTTCCCAACACAAAAATGTAACAGGATCCTATTTCATGCTAGAGAATAATGACCCAAATATCACATTTTCTTAAACAGAAAAACAAGGTAAGAAATTCAGAAAAAAATACAAAAAGTAACAGAGTGAATAATCAACCTCTCCATGCTGGTTGTTCTTTATAATCTGTTGACTCGTGCAGTAAATAAGTTCAAGTGACCCAAAGAAACTGATATGTATGATAGAAAAACAACACTTTTCTATCATATATAACTTATCTGTATAGTTTTATTCTTAAAATATTAGTCAAGCCCTAGCTGGTTGGCTCAGTAAATAGATCTTCAGCTTGCGGACGAAGGGTCCTGGGTTTGATTCCAGTCAAGGGCACAAGTCCAGGTTGCAGGCTCGATCCCCAGTAGGAGGTGTGCAGAAAGCAGCCAATCAATGATTCTCTCACATCACTGATGTTTCTCTCTCTCCCTCCCCCTTCTTCTCTGAAATCAATATAAATATATATATTTATACTAATATATATTTATACTAGTATATATTTATATATTTATACTTATATGTATAAATATATGTATTTATACTAATATATATTTATACTAATATATATTTACATATTTATACTTATATATTTATACATATATTTATACTAATGTGTATATATGTATATATATTTCTCAAATTAGTCAAATTATTAAAGAAATGCTTTATAATTATAAAAAGCATGCAACTCAAGATCAACAACAAAAAATACCTTCATTTGAATCTAAAACATTTTTCCTGTCTAAGCAATCAGATCATTATTGATGAAATCCAACTTTACCAAAATACTTGGTTAATGATGAGAAATACTATGAAAACAGTTACTTGTTTTGTGACTAAATATCGAAAGAAGTTATGACACACTGCTGCCAAAATAATATTAAAATCTGTATTACTAGATTAGATGTTATAAAAATGTTTTCCTGTTGTATTGTGTAACAAATTAGGACTTCTGATATTATTTTCAGTACTACTGAGTTTCACAATGGCACAATTAGAATATCTCTAATTTATGTCTATATTTTCTTCTACTTTAAAAATAGGATACATTTGAGTAGCATAATAAACTGGCCTGTATAACAGTAACAGCAGCACTCAAACATTTACTATGTGCCAGATACAGTTCTAAGCATTTTACACATAGTAACTCCTTTACTCCTCACAAGAGCCCTAATGAGATAGATGCTCTGACCAACACAATGAAACATCAGGAGGCAGAGGCTTGGAGAAGGTAGTTTCCTAGAGCCAGGACTACAGTGGTGCCCATACACTAATAAGCATGACTTCATGTCACTGTATTAGATTAACTCCTATTTTAGAGTATTTATTTTAGTACTTTAAAGTACATTTCCTAAATTCCATTACCAACACCATTCAGCTTAAAAACTGTAGAACTCATCAATACCTCGCAATATATTAGGATAAAACTATTTATGGTTAGGTATAGGCATATGAACGGTAAGCAGCATCCTATGCTTTGTTGACACATTTCAGAAGTACAGTATGTAAGGCAGAATGGAGAGCCCAGAAAATTTTCTCCTAAATTGTCAGAAAGGACTGTTAACAATCAATGCAAAAATAAACAATTTTTTTCCAAGTATTGGAGATGCTATGTAATTTTTAAATAATGAGAACCAAAAAAACCCCTCCTACTTCCTCCAATTTTCCAAAAAGCCCAAACAATAAAATATGATGAAATCCCTGTAAATATAAACCCTCAACACATTTAAGCAGTTCAGTTATGCTCATATTTTTAGTCTAAACACAATGAAACCCAAAAAAAAATAGCCCCTATAATGCCTTCCTGTGGCAAACCATGTTTTTTAACAACCCACAGACTATTACATTTATTCCACCAAAATGCATAGACATTTTTAGTTCAGTATTTTGTTTCTTACTAACAGTCAATGGTTTATTTGTGTGGGTTATTTTTTAATAAGTACACAAAACAAAAACTGGAATCTGAAAAATGTTAGTTAAACTTCTGCAACGAGAAACAATTAACATCTTCCATATAACTTTTCCTAAAAAACAGAACACTTTATAATCCCTATGAAAAGGAAATGACATTTTAAATACAAAGACATAAAAGTTTACTACAGCTCTTTTATGTATTTTTTAGTATTTACATTTCAACAATATTTAGAACAACAGTATTTTTCTCTCATAGCACATTCACTCTTAAAATTTATTTTAATGACAACTTTAAAAATTAAGCTATTTTAAAACTCGTAGTTTCTTGCATGTCATGAACATATCTGATATGATCTGTGTGAGAAATCACTGAAAACAAATCAGACTTTTTACAAAGAACAGAATGAAATCCACGTCAGATACCCGAGGCATGGTTATAATTGCTTCAAATATAATTAGTTCTCAATATTTAGGTTGATGTACTATTTTCTTCCTTAGTTAGTAACAATCAATCTTTTTACGTTCTCATTAGAAATTCATCTTTGCTAGAAAATAGGCCAAAAGAAACAACAGAATGTTTACCACAATATGGACTTTTAAATACTAGCGCTCTGGGTGAAATTAGAATTCTTTGAGAGAAAAAGCATGTCCTTATATTTCAGAATTCTTGTCCAAACAAAAACATTGGGCATTCCTTTTAATAAGAGACTGTCTATTATACCGACAGACTATAAACTTTAAAACTAAAGATATAAATAAAAAGAATGGGGGTGGGGATTAAAGACGTTACAGTGCTGGAAACAGAAGATTTCCTTCTTCTCAAACTCCATAATAACCAAAACAGAATAAACAAACTATTCTGGGCAGGAGGATAGAGCAAGAAACAACTCTTAAATAAACAAAATGGCCAAAACATACTGATAATATAAAATCACCTATCACATTTTGCACAATTTCCCATAAACCTGAAATAAATAAGCTATTATTTTAACCAAAACACTATCACTGTTAACCACAGGGAGCATCATATACCACTAATAGACACTAAAGGCCAATATAAACTACAAATATCAACTTAATTAACTTTAAGAAAAAGTTACAGAAAAAAATATGTTCTTAATGCCCAAAACTTGAATATGGAAAAATAAAACCATAGAGATAGACATTAAAGGAGGTACATAGTCAGAGCTGAAGTAATGTTTGGGGGAAATCTCATATTAACAAGTTGAGTGATTTAAGTTCAGTGGCACATAGTATACAATATATAAGAAACAACTAAAACTGTTTGGTGCCCTAATGAGATTCTACATTTTATTGTTGCTATTGTTACACAAAGAAGGAAGAGGACCAATTTTTATTATTCCTAATAAAGTATTAACAGGTGGCAACTGGCCTAGAAACCATGAATGCCATTAAGAACTGATATATTTAAAGAATACAACTCAAAAAATACTTTTTTGATGTTCATACCAGAAACTTTTCTAAGATAACTACCTCCTTCTTCAGGAAGAAAGTCTATTTCAATAACATAGTGGAAGGGGAGATATTAACACAAAGTATATTTCAATAGTACCAATAACTGCAGCGACTCTTGAAGAATCTCTTCCTGTCATTTACTTACCTCCACTGACTGCATCTTGCTCTTCACCTTCAGGAAATGCAACTTGGCTTGGCAAGCTATTCCTAGATCGAGTGACTGTCTCTAACTGGGAAGCCCGTCCCAATAGAGACAGCTCATCTAGCACCTCTCCTTCTTTGGCCTCGAGGTCTGATTTTGAAGTGGTTAAGGGTTTTATACTTTCGGGTGCCATTAGCCTATTGGAGTTATTCAAACATGCTACTGTGCTACTGTCCAGACTCAGCACTCGGGCCCGAGTCTTCGCACTGTTTGTGCTAGAAGTCCGACGTGTTGTCCGCTTTTTGCCAGTTCCTTCAGGACCCAAATGAGCTTTGTGTGTGTGCTCAGAGTCAGTGCCCTTTTCTTTAGGGACATGTTTAGTCTTGAGAGCGCTGTATCTTCCCTCAGGAGACTGACATGAATGAGAAGTGGTGCTGGAAGAGCTATCACTGCTGAACTGGTGAGCAGACTGAACACTCGATGCTCTGCTCAAGTCACTTTGGTCACTAGAGTCCTCATCGTGACAGAATATAGCACTGTGTGGCTTGGTACCAGAAACACCTCGAAAGGAAACATAGTCCCTATGCCGACTGGAATCAAAACTGCTGGCCCGTTTTTTCCCTGTCCGTCTCCTGCCCGACTTATGGGCAGAGGCTGTCCGGTGGATTAAGCTGGACGATTTAGGTCTTACATCCCCTTCCTTTTGCTTCCCACCGTCTTTCGCAACTTTTGAGTCCACTGAAACAGCAGACTTATCACTCTGCTCCTCCTTGTTGTCGGCAGTTTTCCCCAGGGCTCCGTCCCCCTGAGAAGTGAATTCATTTGCGTGGGGGTTTTTGTTGGCTTCTTCCGATGCAGAGGGACTGAGACCTCTCTGATCATGCACATCATCAGCGGTATTCGAATCCTTGGCCTCTTGAACCTCATTGTTTGTACTCACTTCCAAGGCAGTCTTTTCACTGCTAGTCCTTTTGTCACTGGAACAGCTACTTTTATCCTCTGGTTCAGCACAGCATTCTTTTCTCCTACCACTTCTCTTCCCTACTTTAGGAGACTCCTCATGCTCTGACAAGATGCTCTCTATGTGAGTTGAGCTAGTCTGTTCACTTTTATAGCTGCTGACAGTGCTGTTAGTGTCACGGTCCGTTCCACTGCAATAGCTCTCTGTTGACCCACTACTCCGTGTGCTCAGGCTCCTCAAGCTGTCCATACTTTTGTCTGCTTTCAAAGGTTTGCTCTTCCCACTTTTTGTAGGCGGCTGAGATTGACTGTTTTTCAGCTCATCAACAAGCTGAAATTCCCCAGATAAATGAGAATTTTCCACCAAGGATTCTTTGGATCCAGAATAAGGTTTGGAAGATTCTAACTCACTCACTGGGTCTAACCCACGTCTTTGCTGATACAGAGGGAAGTCATTCAGTGAAGTATCTGGAAAAGCCACAGCAGAGCTAGAGGTCCGTGGTACACCTCGTGGCCGGTGATCCTTCCTGTAAGAGTGTGAATGTAAAGGGACGAGAGAAGCTACTTCTGTGTCACAGGCGCTAGATAGAGACTGATCGACGTGGTGGTGGCTGTGACTTGGCAGGCTCACTTTGTCGCTGCAGTCCCTTGGCAAGTCCTGTCCACAAGAGGATAAGGAAGGCTGAATGGAGATGAAGGAATCATTGGAGACCAGACGAAAGAGCTTCCGATCAGTTGCCAAATCTGTTTCAAACACATTTGGAAATGTTAACACAAATTCATGATCTGCTTTTCTACTGTTTAATAATGGAAAGAATTCATAGCATACAGTTAATCAAGTATAAACAATTTCTCAAGTTAAGTCACTAAATAACAACTGGCCAGTCATTCCAAAGAGGCGGTTTCTATTTCATAGCTGCACAAAGAAAGTATTCTATAATGAAATGAACTAATATCCTCAGAAAAGAGTCTATAAATGATCAACAAAACTAAGAAGCAACAGCATAGTCCATGTGGTTCAGTGGTTGAGTTTCAGCCTATGAACAAGGTCACCGCTGGATTCCTAGTCAGGGCACATGCCTGGGTTGTGGACCTGATCCCCAATGGGGGACATACAGGAAGCAGTTAATCAGTGATTCTCTCTCATCATTGATATTTCTCTCTCTCCCTCTCCCTACCTCTCAGAAATCAATCAAAAAATATATATTTTAAATAGGAGACAACAAAAAATTATATTTAAAATGGACCGAGATCTTTATTTGAGCCCTGCCTCTAACTTACTAACTGGGTAACCTTGGATTACCTCTCTAAGCCTCTGCTTTCTCACTTGTAAAATACAATTATCAATCCCAGCAGTACCATTGAATAACTGAGATATGACATACATTGCTTAGCACAGTGTCTGACACAAAGAACAGTAGCTATCATTATTTTATCTCATTAACACAAAAATACTTTTTTAAAACTAATGAATATTTTACAAATTAACAAAAAATTAGTCACCAGAAACAGAAAAAAAAAATCAAAAGGCTGACCAATGCCAAACAAGATATAAGAAGATATCTTCCCTAGTCAGTTTGGCTCAGTGGATAGAGCCTCAGCCTGCAGACTCAAAGGTCCCAGGTTTGATTCCGGTCAAGGGCATGTACCTTGCTTGCGGGCACATATCCAGTGGGGAGTGTGCAGGAGGCAGCTGATCGATGTTTCTCTCTCATTGATGTTTCTAACTCTCTATTCCTCTCCCTTCCTCTCTGAAGAAGATCAATGAAATATATTTTTTTTAAAAAGCCAAAGGAAAAAAGATATCTTGATGTTTATAATGACTGAAAAGATTAAAACAATTAAGAGGCAAAATCCTGCATCTCCTTGTTTCATTGTTGATGCAACAATTACAAAATGCCTCATGAAAAAATATATATCCCCTTATGAGACTATTCCTTTAACCCTCCGTTAGGGAAGTGATTAGTGATTTAAGTTACCATATACATTACATATTCAAATATAAATAAATCCATCTACCTACCTACAGTGTAATTTATATTTAAATATGGCTTGACAACCAAACTGCACAATGGCTAATTTTCAATACACTTTGACAGACAAAAATGGTTGAATCTGCTATTAGTTCAATAAAAAGAAAAATTATTCTTATGTATCATAACTGCATAGACAAACTATAATAATAGATTCTTTAGTAAGTCAAATTCTTCCCAGTAGAATCTTAACAATAAAAGCATAAAAATTTCTCCTAAGGTTAATATCTTATGTTTTGTTTTTTAAAATATATTTTTATTGATTTTTTTACAGAGAGGAAGGGGGAGAGATAGAGTTAGAAACATCATGAGAGAGAAGCATCAATCAGCTGCCCTCTGCATATCCCCCACTGGGGATGTGCCCGCAATTAAGGTACATGCCCTTGACCGGAATCAAACCTGGGACTCTTCAGTCCACAGAGGCAGATGCTCTATCCACTGAGCCAAACCAGTCAGGGCAGGGCAATATCTTATGTTTTAAAGTCTTCAAGAAAAGTAAAATCCATGTTCCTTATCATTTGTCCAAAATAACTGTCACTATGCTTGGGGTCTTATATTCTCTAAGTACCATAATTTTAAAGTTAGCACAGTACTTACTTTTTTTGTAGTATGAAATTATAAAGTTACTAGTGGCCCAGTGCACAAAATTCGTGCACATTAAAAGGGGATTAATTAGAGGAAATATTTTAATATTGCTATTTGCCCTTTCTCTATAATAGAAGTGTCAGAGATTAAAGAGAATTAGTAAAACATGTATGAAAATCTTCCTCCTGTCAGAGTCTGGGGTGCACCATGGAACCCAGAGCCAAATCTTCAACCACCCATGTGTACCTCAAAATCGCTCGAGACCCAAACCTGGCCGGGCCCCCTTCATTGGGCTAGATCCAGACCAGGCCGGTCCCACCCTTTAAAGCCCTGCCAGGTGGGGGGGTGCAGCCTCAGGTCTCCTGGGT